>ML871578.1:0-13469 GCA_009831015.1 Picea engelmannii
GGTAAGCCATCAAGAACTGTTCGAGCCACATATTCATTTGAACGGGCATGCTTGAAGAAGTGATGTTTCAATAGCTTTGCTGATGTTGGTCGCTTTGTAGGATCTTTTACCAAGCACATAGCTACCATTTCCTTGAAAGACTAAGAAAACAACCATGTAATTAGTTACAGTAAAAATAGAACAAGATCATGTAAATCTTTGATTTATAGTTAGAACATCTCAGAAAACATGCCTTGGAAAATTTCTTGTCCCTTTCATAGTCAAGACCTGGAGGTGCATTCTGCAAGGTCATAAGCAAGACCTGCATCACAGACACTATCCGATGTTAAAAGAACTGGGGGAAAACTCAAGTGAAAGTGAATCGTAGCGAAACAAAATGTGCATTATTATTGTCCATTAGTAAATACAAACAGTTAATGGCAACTGTAGAAGTAATATATACATAACCAAAGACAAGGAAGTGCTCAACAGTCTTATTTTTAAATATCTAAAAGTATGCACTATTTCCTCATAAGAGAGCAACTTCTACCTTCATTGGAGGATATTTGGAAAATGGAGCATGACCATGAGCAAGCTCTAATGCAGTAATCCCAAAGGACCATATATCAGCTCTTCATGTAGAATCATGTGCCATGGAGATCATTCACATAAGAAATGCATACAATAAGAATAGCACATCCATGTTCTTCAAACAGTGAAATAGTTCGTTACAATTACTGCAACCGAAAAATCTAAAAATAGGGTTCTTACTTGAAATCATAACCATGAAGTTGTTCCATAACTTCAGGTGCCATCCTGCAGTGAACGGGAGTCAAAAAATAAGAGAAAGTGTTTCTTATTTCAAAAATAAAAACAAGACGGGAATATTAAGCTAAAAACAGAAGAATTCAACTTAGCAGTTGGCAATGGCACCCAATCGATTACAACCACTTCATAAAACAGAAAAGTATAAAGCTGTAATGAAGTGAACAGCTAGAAACAAGAACCAGCATGGAGTCCCCACGAAGGTGTTCCTGGATCGTTGCCTATCGCCGGAATCAAACATGCAAGCAGAGACACCAAAGTCCGCTAACTTAACTGCACCACTTGCATCAACTAAGATGTTCCCAGCCTGTGAAACAAAAAAAGACTCTCATGTATCTCAGGAATATCATACCATTTCATCTCTGTTTATCTCCGTAAATGTGTGTGTGTGAGTGTGTGTGAGTGTGTGTGTGTGTGTGTGTGTGTGTGAGAGAGAGAGAGAGAGAGATGCATTTGCAGTCCATCAGGCCAAAATTAAATATGTGAGTAACCAATCTGTGGCTTCAGAGAATATCTGTTCTTTACTAGCAACAACATTTGAACACAATTACTGCCTACCTGAGCATGTGAAAAACATATAATGTGAAAAAAAGGGGAAAAATGGCAAGAGAATCAGAAAATATGTCAGGCAATAAATTAACATGATAAGTCTATAAGATTATCACAAATAAATAAGAGCAGAGTTCAGCAAAATAACTACCTAAGGCATTAAGGAAAAAGAGTCTCAAAAAACCTGACAGAAAACCAAATTGCATGCACTATTTGGAGTTCAGAATCATACCTATGGCCAGGCAAAAGTCATGGAACTAGGTACAACAGATAAATGTATGCTGAGTCAACCACTAGAAGCAAGACCACAACAGATCGGAAAGGCCTATTCTTATGAAATATTGACCCTTGTAGAACAAAGTTTTGCAGTTTTATCAACAATGTTCATGAGATATTGACTGGTCATAACAAAATGAAATCAGAACTTGAATTTTGAAGTCAAGACATTTAGTTTAGAAAATGAAATGAAATCAGACCTTGACTTTTGAAGTCAAGACATTTAGTTTAAAAAACAAAGCTTTCTTCTGACAGATCACATGCAAACTTCCCTAGCACCTACAAATATGCCTTCAGGAGGTCAATCAGAAGTTCTAAGGAACATATGCACTAAGTCAACTACAAATATTCTTTAATTGAACATTTCTAAACAAAGCTATGTCATGGCAAGGTGTCATACCATAAAGTTAAAGAGAAGCAAAGGATGATGTGCCCTTTTTTCAAAAATTGAAAATCTACAAACATAAAATTCAGAAGGTTGACAATAAATTTTGACAATACCCTTTTTGGCTAACAGGTAAATTTGGTTTCAGTGTTGGATTTGAGTAAGCATGGAAGAGAGAAGAGCAATCTTTGCAATTAATTCGATGATTTTCCATTAATCAGAGCATATATCTACAATACAAAATTGTTTCAAAATTAGACAGTTGAAGATAAGGATTATCCTCCAGTGAAAACCAGACCAAGCCGAAAAGTGTTTTACCCCTCTAAATTACTCATGCGCTAAATTTAACTCTCGTATATTTGGAAAAATAAGGCTCTCAACTATAATGGGCATCACATAGTTGAACAACTCCCATAACGACCATGTTAATTTCTTTTGCACCAATCATCTCCCTAAAACTTTTGAAACTTGCCTTTGCTTAGCACCTTAGTAAAGATGTTCGCCAACTAATATTCAGTCTTGTAGTACAATACTTCAATCACCTTGTCCTGCATTTTCTCTTTGATGAAATGATGGTGAATCTCAATGTATTACGTTTTCACATTAAACATTGGATTCGTTGTAAACTGAATCACATTGATTGCCACAGCAGGTGAATGTGGCTTGAATTTGTTGAAGATTCATGTCTGTTACCTCCCAGACCTGCACTCAAAGATATTCAAGTCTCAGAACAAAGTGCAACCCTAGAGGCACTTAGGAAGGTTTCCCACAGTCACTACAGCAACTCTTCCTCAGTTTAGGCATGCTCTCCTCTGACATGAGGGAAACCCGGAAAAAGAATGTTTCAGATGTTCTTTAGAAATAAAGGGATGGTGGACTATCAAGACCATTGCCAATCCAAATAGGCGATGGAGTCAAGATCTAAGAACAAGAGAGTTTGAATATTGTGGAGAAGACATAATTAAGCCATTTGCTGATGTGCCATAATTAGTCTAAGACAGATTTTCAGATTATGCAAGAATAAGTGAGAGCCCTTATACAAGATGTACCATCACAACCAGGAAATTAGAGCCAACCAATAACATGCAACCATGAACAATCAAAGGACAAAGACATATGAAACCATAAATGAAATAGATAAACTAGGAGTCTAGGACAGCCTTCTTATAGCATGAACAACCAACAATACATCAGTTCTTCAATACGATTTCGCCACAAGATCAAGAGAGCCATAACATGCCACACTTAACCATTTTTCTTATAGCTAAAACAGCCATCAAACATAGTGTGTTACCACGAAATCTGTCACCAAATGAAAGTGTAAAGTCCCAAGCACCTAGGTGATAGCTTTGTGTAACTAAGAAGGAAAGCCACTATCACCTCACCAACCTTCTTCTGCACTTTAGGCCAGCTCTCCTCTGGTTCAAGGGGGGCTTCACTAAATAGGATTGCTGGAATTTTAAGCTATGAAGTACAAAGGTGACATAGAGAGTAAATTCCAACATAACAAATTTGTAAAGGTTAAGAAAAGGAAGTGGATGGGAGGACCGGAGACAATGTCATACCGTTGGGTGCATGGGGTCGAACAAGGCTCACATGGGAAGCAATTCTGATGATGGAAAGAGAACACTATGGCTGAAAAGTACAAGCTATGTTACCTCTCTCCTTGCTGCCCCAAATTGCAGAGATAAATCCAAGGATGTCACAAATGTAGATAACATTCAACACTCATGAAGATTACTGCTATCAGGAGTAAGGTATAGATATACACTTATCCTAAAGTAGAGAGTGATGTGATCCATAGACAATCAATAAAAGATATGGAATGTGTATACCAAGTTCCTACTCCGTGAATACATGTCAAAGACAATTTCAGCAATAAGGAAAGTAGCAATATATAAAAGATAAATAGTTGTGTAGATCCTCCAAGCACATCCAAAGATATTGCATTAAGCTCCAAGGGAGGAAGTTCTCACAAATCCAACCATTGCCAAATGAAGGAGTGAGCAAATCCCTTTTATAGATTTTAGCTCAACTCTCTTCTACAATAAAATAATTTTTTCCTTAATTTTTTCTCCAAGGAAAATATTAGAAAATACCAAAAATATTACAATAATAGTCTACGTGGGCGAATTAGGTCTAAATGCCCATACATAATGCTAAATAGAAACGCTTAGATGAATGTGAAGCCACGGCCCACATGTCATCTTCCTCAAATTTCACGCTCAAGCAAGGTGCATGCAAAGAGCCACTTGTCCTCCTCATGAGCAAGGGTGCTCTTCAAGAAATAACCACCTCAATAAAATAATAAAAATGTTGAATCAAAGAGGTAGGGCGAATTTCCAAAAATAATGTGAAAAATCCAAGTGTAAAACTCCAATAATGAGGGCACTCTCCAATATTAGCATGCAAGTGCCAAGTGTCATGGTTAGAGTGTCTCTTCTAGAAGCCTTTTGACCAAGAATCAATAAAAAACACCTTCTTCAACAAGTGCACCCTTGGTACTTGTGCCTTGTGGACTACTTTGACTTGAATACAACATTAAAGTATTCCTTTGACAAGCATGCCCAAGGAAAGAATGCCTTGTGTCCACATTAAATCCATAAAATATCCAAGCATGAATTTACCCTTGAAGAGAGGTAATGATGCACCCTTGATATTTGTGCACCTTTGACCAAGTCAACCATGAAGAAACCACCATAGAAAGTACGCCCTAGATATTTGCGCGATGAGTCCACATTAAATCCATCTTCTCTCCTCAAATAATGTGCAAGTGGACCTCCTTTCACTGAGTCAAACTAGTTACAAGTCACTTCACCATGTGTGCAAGGTGTGAACAAGTCCATGCAAAGTGTAAATGGAACCTTCTAGACAAGTGCACCACATAATGGTCTAAGAATGTGTGCTCATGTGTGAATGGGCAAGTTGATGACGTGGATGGATGAATGGGTGGTCAAAACCCTAGGGCACATGCTCAAATAATCCCTTAGTCAACTCAAGGTTCAATAACGTCCTCAAGATGTGTGCTAAAGGATAAGGATGGTCAAAAAGGACATTTAGCACGTGTGAACAGGGCTAATGCTAGGCAAAACGAATTTGCTATTTTTACCGGGTTGCCTCAACATGTGTGCCAAAGGGGAAGTACTTACTTCACGTTATGTAACACATAGACATAAAGTTTTGTTTCCTAGTGATAAATCAACAATGAAACTTAGGGAATAAGCCTTAATGAAGAATTAGAACATTGGAATATTAATAGGCCAATAATTAAGTACTCAATCGAAAGTTTTAGGATTTAATTAAAATATCCTAAACCTTAGGTGTGTTCACACTGGAAAAAGTGGAAATATGAGAAATGAGGGGTTAATATGAAATAAAACCTAAGTAATTATAGGCAAAAGATCGCATGCATCTTCTAGGAGATGGAATGAGTGAAATGTAAATGTAATGTGGATTTTACCTATGTAAAAGGTAGAGATGCAATTTAATACACAAACTACCTAGGTAAAATGATGAGATGTGACGAAATTGTAAGGGTAAAGTGGGTTCCACCTAGGAAAAAGTGATGATATGCTTGTCATACACAAATTACCTAGGTGAAATTATGGAAATGTTGTGGAGCATGAATGAAACTAAGAAAACACTATATAAATATAGGTAAATACAACACCATGCTAGAGGACACCACAACTAAGACATGAACTAACCATGCAACACAAAGTGAAAGAATTGACTAGAACACGACTAGGTGACCACCAAAAAAATGATCCATCAAGAGCATGATGCAAAACTAAAGCAGCTTCTACCAACATTCCAACCTGCAAAAAATATGAATCATGTGCTCAAAATAACATGTACAATATAGGTGGTAACTGAGTGAACAACCCTTACCAAAAAATTACAGCAAAAAATATCCTTCAATAATCCATGTTTACATCAAGTGTTTTGGAGGGTTTCACCTTAACCCTCACATCCTCTTATTGAAGCAAGGCTACCCTTTAAAGGTTTTTATCAACGGCAACAACAATGGCAATCCTTGTAAAAATTTAATCGTTCATGAAAGAGAAAAAAGAGAGATGGAAAACCTCACAGTGAACTTGACCCTTCTTCCTCCCAAAATATCATCAACTAAGCTTGGAGGGGAACTCCCACAACTCCAACCATGCCTCTATCAAATGAAATTATCTTCTATTTATAGGCTTCTACCTTGAACAAGCCCTGATTAGGGCACTCCTCCATAAGGCCCATTTCTTGCCTTGACAAGTCTTCAAAGGCCAAATGGCAGCTCCCAAGGCTAGGGTGCACATCTCAAGCCCTAGCACACCCTCTTCCTCTCTCCACATGAGTGCTCAACAACAAATGTTTTAATTCTCCATAGAGGTGGCACTTATACTCTATACAATAAATATTCTAATTCTCCATTTAGATGGCACTTATACTAAACATAACTTAAAGTTAAGGCCAGCCTCACCATCATCAAATACAACTGTTAGAAATAAGAAGAGAACAAAATAATAATACTTTTAAAAATTTTGTTTGCTAGATCAGCATACACACACAACAGATCTAAATAAAGATTTCTGATTAGGGGCAAATAAGAAATACAGTAGATCTGAAACAACAAATATTTCTGAGCATATATCAATTAGATTTCTGAATACTGAAACAAGTAAAACAGAAGCTAGAACTAGTAGATCTAAAACTTAAATAATTAAATAAAAAACTGAAGCAAGTGAATCTGAAACTTACCTCTTGAATAATGAGAGATGAACTTGGCACACATGTGAATGTAAGCCTCTATATAATATGTTCATATCTAGTTTAGGCTCATGGATCAACCACTTAGGGTTTGATCTCTGTCAAGGAGAACTTAGGACTGTCAATAGAAAAACCCCAAGGAAAATGTAACAATAACCCCTAGGAGTATACTTGAACAGTAAACCCTTATATCCAGCAACACACAGGGATGGATCTGATATAGGAGAGTGAAGTTCACACAATCCACAAGTCCCCTTCTCAGAAAAGGGACAGCAAGCTACAAAACCCCTTACCTGGCAGCTAGACGAGGTATGGCAGCTATGAAGAGAGCCCAGAAAAATGGTGGCGGCTCCTTCTAACTCAGATTTGAGGACAACAGGAGGGGCGACAACCCTGCAGCAATTTTGGCAGCCAGGAGGGGCAGATCTCACAGTATAAAAGGCCAGCTGTTAGAACAGAGCAGATCTGCAAGTTAAGAGACCTCAACAAGTAACCATCCAGCAAACAACTTCAATGAAGGATCTCCCAGCAAATGAACCACAGAACTGAGGCATGAACAGTTAAAGGAGGCCGCAAAAATCTGAGGAAGACAACAGTTAAAGGAGGCCGCAAAAAATCTGAGAAAGATTGTCACTAAGGTAGCCGCAACTTTTATGAAGAGTGAGAGTGTGAGTGTAGGAGATAGTGAGGATAGGTTCTAATTTATAGTTTTAGGATAGGGTTTTAGGTTATTAAAATAATAATTAATATATTGACATATTATTTAATATAAATATTAAATTAATATGTCAATTTAAATATTAATTAATATTCTAATTTAACATTACAAAAACCCTTAAACACAAAATTAAAACCCCACTCACACAAGATGAAAACCCAAACTCATAAACCAAGGGTGAAGACCAATCACAGGGTTAGGAAAGACAAGGAGGGGTTCCTTAGTGGCAAAACATGTCCATATGAATCGCAAGGTGACCAATAAATTTTATCATCACTGCATAAGGGGGTACATCACACAATGTGTCATGCCCATCTTCATAGACTCTCCTAGGTCCCGTGGACCATCCCGGGAGAGAGGAAGAGGGTCACACATCAACACATCTTGGTATTACACCAAGATCTACCTGGCCAAAGACCAGGTTGCCCCAGAACACATCTGGGGGCCCTAGAACACATCTAAGGTCTTATCCACCAAGGTACAAGACCAAGGACAATCCAAGCACTGGGCAAGGATTCCCTGGAACACATCCAAGGGCCCTACAATACATCTAGGGTCTTTACTGCTTAGTACTAGACCAAGAACCCCAGTCATCTACTGGGGGCCCTCACAGGGGTCTTTTGCCATGGCACTCAATGCTTGGTCTCATACCAAGAAACCCCAAGAGTGTGTTGGGGGCCCTAGTCCACAGCTAGGGTCTTATGCCATCCTCCAGGAGAATGGCTCTTGCAGCTGCACTAATTTCAACACTCCCTCTGAGAAAGAGAGGCATTCTCAGCAACACCAAGCTTGTCTTGAAAGTACACAAACTTTGTCAAGGAAAGTGGTTTGGTCAAAATATCTACAGTCTGTTCTGTCGTCGAAACATACTGAATACTGAGAATGTTCTTCTGCACCATGTCCCGAACATAGTGATATCTCATCTCAATGTGCTTCGACCTGTCATGATACACCGGATTCTCGGAGAGCTTATACAGCTCTGGTTGTCACAGTGGATGACTGTGGGTTCTAGCTCAACACTGAACAAGTCTAAAAGTAGCTTCCTAAGCCATACTGTTTCTCTGCTAGCAGCACTTGCAGCAATGTATTCTGCTTCTGCAGTGCTCTGAGATATGGAGCCCTATTTCCTGTTAGACCAGAAGATCATCGTTGAACCCAAACTGAAGCAATGTTCGAAAGTGCTCTTCCGGTCCACTGTACTTCCCATCCAATTTGAATCTATATATCCATGAAGCATTACACCTCCACTGGAAGTGTATCTGAGCCCATACCCTATAGTCCCTCGAACATATCTCAGAATATGTTTAACAGCAACCATATGTATATGCTTCGATTCACACATGAACTGGTTGAGGGTATTTACTGCATAACAAATGCTCGCTTTGATATGTACAAGGTACATCAAGGACCCAATGATCTGTCGATATAAGGTGGGGTCTTCTGGATCTGAACCTGTAACCTGATCTTGTAATTTATTTAGGTTAGAGATCATTGGTGTGGTCATGAACTTACAGTCCAACATGCCAAATCTGTGAAGCACATCAACTGCATATTTGCTCTGTGAGAGAAAGATATCACCCAGTTTCTGCCACACCTCTAAGCCAAAAAAATAATGCATAAGCCCCAAATCTTTCATTTCAAATTCTGCTGAAAGCTCCCTCTTAGTCTGAGCTATCAAGTTTTCCTCTCCAGTGAGGAACAGATCATCCACATATAAGACTAAAATAACCGGATGATTTTGTACAATCTTTATATAAAGATTGGGATCTGCTATGCTCTTGGTGAATCCAAGACTGTAGAAAGTTGTCTATTCTCCCATACCAAGCTCTCGGAGCTTGCTTCAATCCATATAAGGCTTTCTTGAGTTTGCACACATGAGATTCTTTCTCATGGATCACGAATCCTTCAGGTTGTTCGATATACACTTCTTGCTCAACTTCACCGTTAAGAAAAGAAGTCTTAACATCCATCTGGTGAAGTTTCCAACCAAAGACTACGGCAAGAGAGATAATAATCCTGATGGAAGTATATCTTGCAACTAGAGCAAAAATCTCATCATAGTCAATTCCTTCCTTCTGAGAGAAACCAGGAGCCACAAATCTAGCCTTGTATTTTTCAATACTGCCATCTGATGTATGCTTTATCTTATAAAGCCATTTGGAGGTTACCACTGATTTGCCACGAGGTCTTGGAACCACTGCCCATACATCATTCTTTAGAATTGAATCATATTCTTCTATCATAGCATCTTTCCACACTTGATGTTTGGAGGCTTCTTCAAATGTGGAAGGTTCTGAATCAATCACAAGATTCAATTTAGCTATAAGGTCGGAGTATTTATCTAGTTTCTTGCTTTCTCTGAAAGTGCCCTTAGGTGTTGAATGTTTTTCTGCTTCCTTTAGAATTTCTTAGCACCAGGTTGGTTTCCTTTTAATAGGAGGTTTCTCTAAAGGAAACTCGATAGTATCCCTCGAGGGATCCACTGGAAGTTCTGAGGTCTCCTCTCTTTGTTCATCTGGATGAGGTGAATCTGAAGATTCAAGAGATGGAGCTTCCTGCTCCCCTGAATCACATGGAAGTTCTCTGGCACGACGAAAAGTTGCTTCTTCATGAAAAGTCACGTCTCTGCTGACCTCAATGAACTTTTGACCTGGGATATAAATTCTGTAAGCCTTTGAGGTTTCACTATATCCCACAAAAGTTCCTTTCTTTTCGAAGGGCTCTAGATTAGTCCTCTTTTCTTTTGGAATGTGAACATAGACTGGACTGCCAAAGATTCTCAAGTGATCAACTGAAGGCTCTATACCGATGAAAACTTCTTCTGGAGTTTTCGCTTCAAGGGCTTTGTGTGGACATCTGTTTTGAATGTAGACTGTAGTACTAGAAGCTTCGGCCCAAAGAGATAGTGGTAAATTCTGATCATACATCATGGCTTTCGCTGCTTCACAGATAGTTATGTTCTTTCTTTCTATAACCCCATTCTGTTGGGGATTATACGACATAGTCAGCTCCCAAAAGCCCGACAAAGTTCATCATACTTGAAGGAGTCAAATTCTTTACCATTGTCAGTTCTGAAAACTCGGATGTATCTGCATGTCTAATTTTCAACAAGATTCTTAAAATCTTGAAATCTGCTGAAAGATTCATCTTTAATCTTTAAAAAGTAAATCCAAGTTTTACGAGAACAATCATCAATAAAACTGATATAGTAAATACAACCATTCATAGATGGAGCGGTCATAGGCCCACAAAGATCATAATGAATTAGATCTAGAATGCCATCAGATTTTCTATTGCTGTGAGGATAAGGTTTCTTTGTATTCTTACCAAGTGCACAACCTCTACAAACACTCTCATGTTCAAAAGAAAATACTGGCATACCTGTTACCATCTTTTGCAAACTTGGAAGTGTGTTGTAGTTGAGATGTCCAAGCCTTTTGTGCCAAAGCTCGCAGTGATTTATCATCTCGTGAGCTAGTGCTTGAACAACTTGACCTGAAATTTTGTAAAGTCCACTCTCACGAGTTCCAATAGTCATAGCAATGCTCAAATCTCCATTTGAGGGCCACATGAGAGCCTTCCCTTTGGTGAAGGCTATTGAGTATCCTTTGCTTTCTAACACTGCAACTGAGATTAGATTTTTCTTTAAACCAGGAACATAAAGAATTTCATCAATATGAAAGATATTACCTGATTGAAGATGGAAAGAAGCAGATCCAAACCCTTTTATGTCATAAGTACCATCACCACCCACTTCTACCTTTACATTGAATTTCTTGTCCTGATAGTTTGCAAGATTTCGTTTGAAACCTGTCATGTGTTTGGAGGCATCGCTGTCCATTAACCAAATCTCCTCCGACTTGGTTATAGTGCCAGAAAGAGTTGAGATGAGAAAATATTCTTGATGTTGTTCTTGCTCTTTTGTGGTTGCACTGGTTTTTCTTCTTTGAGGTTCATGTTGAGGCTCAGCCTCTTCAGTAGCAACTGAGGCTTGGAACTTTCCTTTTCTTCTCTACTAAGAGGGAGGGTTCCTGCACTATTTTGCATAATGTCCTAGCTTATTACAGTTAAAACATCTTACTTTAGATAAATGAGGATTAAGATGAGATAACTTACCTTGAGGTTTCTTACCTTTGCCTTTAGTTTGATGAAACTTCTTCCATTTCTTGGCTTTAGCTAAAAGGGCATGATCTCTTAGAATTGAATGTTCATTTTTGCTTTGGAGTCTTCCTTCTTCTTCTGAGCAGTCATGCCATAATCTGTCAAAGTTAGGTTGAGTTTCTCTTCCATTGACTGAGGTGAGAAAGACTACCCATGACTCAAGGAGTCCATCAATTGCAGTTTGCACAAGGTCATCATCATCTACAGCAACTCCTATTGCTATAAGTCGATCTCTGGTTTGAGCAATCTTGGAGAAGAAGGCAACAATTGTTTCATCTTTTCCCATCCTCAAAGTACGTAGTTGTTTCTTCAACATTCTCTTCTGAGTTGGAGCCTTCTTTTCATAGAGATTTGCTAGGGCATCAAAGCAATCTTTGGCAGTCCTTAGATAACCAATGATGGGCATCATGTTGTCCTTTACAGAATCAAAAATGATTCTTTTAGCTTTGGCTTGTTTCTTCCTGTATGTTGCCCTGGCTGTGTTTGAAGTGAGTTCTTCAATTAACCTAGTAATCAGCTCTTACAGATCACTCTCTTCAAGGATGTTGAGTATCCTGCATTTCCAAGCATTGAAGTTGGAGGCCCCTACAAGTCTATCTTCAACTTTGACTGAAGAGGAGGCCATGTTGAGTTCTGGATCAATTTATGTAAATGATATGTTGTTGATCTGCAAAACAAACCCTAACAAAAAGGATCTACACAGGCTCAAGTCTGCACTTCTTGAGCTCTTTTCACGTCCCAAGCTCTGATACCATGTTAGAAATAAGAAGAGAACAAAATAATAATACTTTTAAAAAATTTGTTTGCTAGATCAGCATACACACACAACAGATCTAAAATAAAGATTTTTTATTAGGGGCAAATAAGAAATACAGTAGATCTGAAACAACAAATATTTATGAGCATATATCAATTAGATTTATGAATACTGAAACAAGTAAAACAGAAGCTAGAACTAGTAGATCTAAAACTTAAATAATTAAATCAAAAACTGAAGCAAGTGAATCTGAAACTTGCCTCTTGAATAATGAGAGATGAACTTGGCACACATGTGAATGTAAGCCTCTGTATAATATGCTCAGATCTAGTTTAGGCTCATGGATCAATCGTTTAGGGTTTGATCTCTGTCAAAGAGAACTTAGGATTGTTTTGCCAATAGAAAAACCCCAAGGAAAATGTAACAATAACCCCGAGTATACTTGAACAGTAAACCCTTCTATCCAGCAACACACAGGGATGGATCTGATATAGGAGAGTGAAGTTCACACAGTCCACAAGTCCCCTTCTCAAAAAAGGGACAGCAAGTTACAAAACCCCTTACCTAGCAGCTAGAGGAGGTATGGCAGCTATGGAGGGAGCCCGGAAAGATGGTCACGGCTCCTTCTAACTCATATTTGAGAACAAGAGGAGGGACAGCAGCCCTGCAGCAAACTTGGCGGCTAGGACTGGCAGATCTCACACAGTATAAGAGGTTGGCTGCTAGAACAGAGCAGATCTGCAAGTTAAGAGACCTTAGCAAGTAACCATCCAGCAAACAACTTCAATGAAGGACCTCCCAGCAAATGAACCACAAAACTGAGGCATGAACAGTTAAAGGAGGCCACAAAAATCTGAGGAAGCCAACAGTTAAAGGAGGCCGCAAAAAATTTGAGAAAGATTGTCACTAAGGTAACCGCAACTTTTATGAAGAGTGAGAGTGTGAGTGTAGTAGATAGTGAGGATAGGTTCTATTTATAGTTTTAGGATAGGGTTTTAGGTTATTAAAATAATAATTAATATATTGACATATTATTTAATATAAATATTAAATTAATGTCA
>ML871580.1:5760-19823 GCA_009831015.1 Picea engelmannii
GGGGTCTATACTCATAGACGACATGATGTTTCCACATCTATGGTTGGCTCAAAAAAACATCACATACTAACTCATATTTGAAATGTTGGATACCATAGGAAAGGAAACATTTTTGGCTAACATGGAGATCTCATCCCTGGTGAATCAACCCGATGTTGTATGGTTGTGGGTGTGGTGTTTTCAACAACCCCAATTGTTTGACTACCTTAGCTGACATGAGCTTCTTCTAGCTGCCATTATAAAAAATGAAATGCAATAGGGTCCCATTCACCCACATCTATGAATGGAAGAGGATCTCCCCCTCTTTAGGATCTACTGGTTCTTCTAGTTGAATTGTTGTGGTCATAGCAGTGGGGTTTGTGTTGATGATCTGTCTAGTTTCAATATTTTTTGGATTGGATTTTGAATCAGGGTTTGGCTCTGTGTCTTTGACCTCAACCACCAATGAATTTTTCGAGCGAAATTCAATGGTGTTGTGCTAGGGGATTTTTTGGAAGTCACACCACTTTCCAATGTTGTTCTTCATATTTCCTTTACCCTTCTTGTGCTGTGTCTTGGATTGGTTATCTAGAGGCCCGTAGTGATCCAGGTTTTGTGAGAAGAATGAAATGAATATAGATTATTATTATTCTTAATACCAAAACATAAGAATAAAAGAGATACAATAACAAAGATACAGTAAAATTGGTTTCTATTCAATAAGAAAATGTGCTGAAACTTTAAAATGCAATGGAAAAAAATATTGCTAGAATGATGGCGGCTTTTCTCTAAGAAGAGATGTGACTATTGCACTCTTTCGTAAGAAGATGGTTACAATGAGGATCTCCAAGAATTTTTACAATAAACAAGAATTCCAAAACCCTATACATCCAAAAACATAACCCTAGGATATGATGCACCAAAAGTTATGTGGGCCCCGCTGGGGTAAGTTAGTACATCAACTTCTTGAGGTCATAACTTCTGCATACGATCTCCATTTTGGGCGCACGATATCCCATTGGAAATTTCTATATAAGGACTACACATTTTTTTGTCAGAATCTAACTTCATCTATAGTATAATTGTGGTGATCCCAAAAAACATTGTTTAAGTCCTAAAAACGACCCCGAAAGTCAAGGACCCGAACACTAGAAAAAAAGCTTCCAATCTTCCAAATTGCCAAATGAGCCAGTTGGAATAGGTGGGAGGCCACTGAAATCCATCTAGATCAATCCTTCCCCCTTAGAAAGAAATGGTATCCATTATGTTGAGTTCACCCATCAGAAGAGGAAATTTTTGTTGGATTTGGCCCCTAGTGAGTCAGATGCCTTGGTGTAGGAGCTGCCTTACTTCGACAACTCGATAAATATAGATCCTTTGTTGGTGTGTGCCCTTGAACTATGTGTTCACAATATGGTAATTGGATTCCTATTGTATGCAGTCAGGGTTGATATCTCTAGGTGTCAACTCTTTTGTTATCTTTGAGGTATCCAATAATGGTGGGAAATATGGTCAAAGGAGATCCACGTTGAACACTGGGTGCAATCCAAGGAAAGGTGGAATGTTGAGCTGAAAATAATTATCACCCATAGCCTTCGTGATGGTGCAAGGTCCATAATACGGTGGGAGAATATTCCTATGGGGATCTGTAAGGCATTCTTTCTGCAAGTGCAACCACACTTTGTCTCCCATGTGAAACTTATGTGGCACTTGGTGTTTATCAGGGTGATGCTTGTACTTGGACTTGTACTATTGTAAAATATTCTGAGCCTATTGGCGGATGTGTTGGATCCACTCAATGACCTAGGAGGATTTTTCAGCTTCAATTGGAGAAGTATACGAGTCTATAGGGGTGGTTGCAATAGGTAGTACAACATTCATGGGACCCAATGGTTGGAATTCCAACTTGACCTGAAAGAGGCTATGGTTGGTTGAGCTATGTAGGGATTAGTTGTAGATATGTTGAACATAGGGAAGAATCTCATCCCATGTATGGGGGTTCTTGGAATTATGCATGTGCAAGATATGCACGATCATCCGATTGACAACCTCAGTTTGGCCATCCATCTAGAGGTGGAAGGTAGTGGATTTGGTGATCTTGGTGTCCAACAATGACTAGAGGCTTGACCAGAATGTGTTGAGGAACTGGTTGTCCATATATGAGACAATGGTTTGTGGGATTCCAAAATGTACCCATACTTGTTCAAATAATATCTTGGAAATGTCCTCTATTGTGATGCTCTTCTTCCAAGAGACTAGGATGACCATCTTGGAAAAGCGATCAACAACCACAAAAACATAGTCATTTCCCCTCTTGGTGGATGGAAGGCCTGACATGTAGTCCATTGAGATTGATGTTGATGGCTTGGTCAGGAGTAGGGAGGGGGGTATACAAGCTCTATTTCTTAATGGTCGGTTTCACAATAACATAGGAAGAGAAGGACCTGATATACTTGTTGACATCATGTCAAAGTTTCGACCAGTAGAAATGTTTCTGTAGCACTGCCACTGTCTTTTCCACACCAAGGTGTCCTACCACCCGACTGTAGTGGACTTCCCAAATCAGCTTCACTCACTTTATTGATGGAACGCAATATGGCCCAGTTGACACAATAACCCATCCTGAAGATGGAAATTAGCGACAACTGAGTTTGTGCCCAAGATTTGGTATGTGGTGGTGAAGTCAGGGTCTGTCTCATAGAGGTTGGGCCATATGGAGGTCTCGTGGCTGTAAGAGTTTAGCACCATGGTGAGTGTCATGACTAGAGGTCAGATGAGGAAATCAATGACTCGATTGGTACTACCTTTTTTATACTTTATTTTGAGGTGGAACTGCTACAATTATGTGGACCACTTATGATGGAGGTCATTCTGCAATTTTCCTTCTCTCTGCATGAGCTGCAGAGGCTTATGATCCGTGTGGATGATTGTCTCCTTCCCGAGAATGTAATGTCTCCATTGTTAGTAGGATTTCACAATGGAGTACATTTCTTTGTCGTAAGTAGGGTAGTTACAAACAACATATGATAGTGTTTCCCTATAATAAGCCATGTGGTGGTCGTTCAGAGTGAGAACTATGCCCGCAACATAGTCCGAAGAATCTATCTAGATATCAAAGGGTTGTTTCATGTTTGGTAATGAAATTATTGGGGATGAGAAAAAACGTTGTTTTAAATCATCGAACACTTGTTGTTGGTATAGGCCCCACAAAATTTTTTCTTTACAGCCAGCCCTGGTTAATTTTCTCAAGGCCCATGCAATATGGGAGAATCCCAACAAGAACCTGCGATATAAATTGGTAAGGACTAAAAATCTCTGAATCTTAGTTAGTGTGGTTGGGGTTAGCTAGTCATGAATGACTTTTATCTTGGATAGATACACATGCAAACCATGTTATTCCACTATTTAGCCTAGCTATTGTACCTTGTCCATGATGAAGGATCATTTTTCCAAGTTGGCATATAGCTTGTGTTGTCGTAGGGTATGAAAAAACTGTTGAATATGCTACAAGTGTTCCACCCACGTCTTGTTGTAGACGAGGATGTCATCCAGATACACCACTACAAAAGTATTGGTGAAAGGTTGAAGGATATCATCCATCATCCTCATGAAATTTGTTGGATCATTTGTGAAACCAAAGGGAATGACCAACCATTTAAAAAGACCTTCTTTCGACTTGAAGGAGGTTTTCGATACATTTGTCTGTTCTATGGGGACCTGGTGGTATCTAGACTTTAGATCAATCTTAGTGAAGTATTTTCCCCCCTTGAGATGATAAAGGAGATCATCGATTCAGGGAATCAAGTACCAGTTCCTGACTATGATTTTATTTAGGGATTGATAATCAATGCAGAGTCACTAGGTCATATATTTCTTCAACAACAACATGATTTGGCTCCCACAAGGTGATGAGTTGGGATGGATGTGCCCCTTCTGGAGCAGTTCTTGGATATGTCACTTGATCTCCTCATTCTCTGATAAAGAGCAGCAACAAACTGACCCATTGGGAAGTGGTGTGTTGAGGGTCAGATCGATGGGATGCTTGACCTGACATTGCAGAGGTACCTCTATAGGCGAGGAGAAGATATATTTGTATTCAACCATGAAATTTTCCACTTTCTTTTATCGTGTGAATAGGGCGGTCACAGAGGACTTGGATGTGGCTATAATATTTTGCTTTCTCTAAGAGAGAATCAATAAGAAGACAAACTTATCCATCGAAGAGATGACCTTCTTGCATTGTTTGACAGAGACCAAGGAAATAACACTAGGTGGGAGTGCTTCAGGTATCTAGTACAATTTCTTATCCAAATTAATAATATCACTATGAGGCCTAGACTCATATATAGCATGTCGTTTCCATAAATAAGGTTGGCCCGAAAGAATATTACAAACTTTGAGAGAATCAACATCAAACAATACCTCGTCTTTGAAGGGCTTGATGTCCTACAGTAGGTGACACTGTTAGTTGATGTAGACATCACTTTCTTGGTGGAGCTATCCAATGGTGTAGGGTTGTGGGTGTGGTTTTGTCGGCAGGGCTAGCTGCTTCACAACCTCTTCTGATATGAGGTTCTTCTAGCTACCTCTATCAAAGATAAAGTGTAGCAAGGTGCCTTTTACCCACATCTATGAATGAAAGAGGTGCTCACCTTCTTCTGGCTCATCTAGATCACCAAGCTAGATCTTATTGGTAGCAACGATGGCACTGGGTTTCGGATTAATGATCTGTCTCCCCCCTTCTGGTTCAGACTGAGAGTCAAAACTTGCATATGATTTAGAGTATTTCACCTCATCAACCAACAATTTGTTTGAGAAGAAATCAACAATGTTATGTCAGGGGATCTTATGGAAGTCCCACCACTCCCTAAAATCTTTCTTTGTCTCTTCGAAGTCCTTGTTTTCTTACATCCTAGAATGGTTGTCCTGAGGCTGTCCATATTTTCTCTGTCCTTTTTCTTCGGTTTGGGGCTTCCCTTTAATTTCTTTCGATGTGAGCGGTTTCCAGGCCCAAATTTTCGTGTCTTTTGTTTAATATTTTGCTCAATTTTGACAACATATCGATAGGTCACGCCCAAAGACGAGATGTCCAAAATCTCCATTTCATCTTGGATGTATATATGAAGACCACCATGATACTTGAGCACTAGATATCACTTAGAATATTTGATACCCATCTTGGTGCACAAGGTATGGAAGATATTTGTGAACTCTGGCACAACTTGGTCTCTTTCCTGTCGCAATGTGGTCCATTTTGTATATAGATCGTTATAACTTCTAACAGAGTGGTATTGTTCCTTGATAGCATTCTTGAAGGATTCCTAGGTGATCGTGATTGTAAATAGTGAGGGTTCCTCTATTTCCTTTTTCTCACAGAAGGTCTCCCACCAATATTTTACATAGGGAATGGCTTTGAGGACAAGACACATAATCGTTTCTCGCTTCAAAAAGTTATGGATAAAAAAATACCCTTCTACCAAATACAACCATTTGTCTACAATGTCTRCATCTATCTAAAATTTGAATATGGGAATATCAAAGTTGATTTTTACCTTGAAGGGGGCGACACCTCTTCTTGAGGAAGATGTGTCACTTGTTCATAGTCTCTGAAGCATTTGCGAAAACTATCCATCATTTCATTCCTATTTTGCATGAGGGATTATTTTGAAAGGATATTTTGTCCCATTGTATTTATTTTTTCCCACCATGAGAGGTCACTTGGGTGTGTGAGAGATATTTTCCTCAAGTGAAACAAGCTCGAGACCCAATTCTTTGTACCCTCACCTCGTCAGGGACATGCATTAAGATCGACAAGGAGCAAACTGCTCTGATACCACTGATCCATATTTTATGAGAATAATGAAATGAATACATGTTATTATTATTCTTAACATAGAAACACAAGTATAATAGAGATACCATAATAAATATTTAATAAAATTGGTTTCTATTGAATAAGAAAATGTGTTGAAACTGTAAAATGTAGTGAAAAGCAAGCTTGCTAGAATGGTGGTAGCTTATCTCTGAGAAGAGATGTGACAGTTATGCTCATTCACAAGAACGTGGTTGCAATGAGGCTCTTCAAAACTTTTTACAATAAATAGGTATTCCAAAGCAATAGACATCCAAAAACCTAACCCTAGGAGATTAACCACCAAAAATCATGTGGGCCCCATTGGGGTAAGTTAGTACATGAACTTCCCAGGGTCGTAACTTCTTCATAGGATCTCTTTTCTAGGTGCATGATAGCCCATTAGAAAGGTATATCCAAGGAATAAACATGTTTCCATCAGAATCTAACTCTTTCTATATTCTAATTGTAGTGATTCCTAAAAAAAACATTTAGGGCATCAAAACAGCCCCGGAAGTCGGGGACTCGAAAACTAGAAAAAAAAATGCCAAAACAGAAAACTACCAAAATGAGATAGTTGGAATAGGTGGGAGGAAACCAACATACATATGGATCAATCCTAACCCATTAGGAAGTAATGGAATCCATTGCATTGAGTTCACCCATCAAATGAAGAAATTGTTGTTGGATTTTGCCTCCAGTGAGACACTTACCTTGGTGTAGGAGTTGCCTTGCTTTGAAAACTCAATAAAGATGGATCCTTTGCTGACAAGTTCCCTTGAACTATGTTTCCACAATATGATGATTATATTCATTTTGTATGTAGTCAGGGTTGAGCTCTATGGGTGTCAACAATTCTGTTATCTCTGAGCTGTCTAATAATGGTAAGAAATATGACTGAAGGAGATCCATCTTGAACACCGGGTGCAGGCCAAGGAAAGGGGGAATGTCAAGCTCAAAATAATTTTCACCCACAACAATTATGATGGTTTAAGGTCCATAATAGAGTGGGATAATCTTACGATGGGGCCCTGTAAGGAATTATTTTTGTGAGTGCAGCCACACTTTGTCTCCCACCAAAAACTTATGTGGCACTCAATGTTGATCATGGCATTGCTTGTACTTGGAATTAGACTTATGTAAAATATCCTCAACCTATTGGAGGATGTGATGGATCCTCTCAGTGAACCAAGAGGATTTTTCATCATCTGTTGGATCAAGAGAAGAATTGGCTAGGGTGAATGCAAGAGGTAGTGCAACATCGATGGGACCCAATGGTTGGAATCCCAACCTGACCTGAAAGGGGTTGTGGATGATAGAGCTATGTAGGGCTCATTTGTAGCTATGATGAACATAGGGAAGACTCTCATCCCATGTGTGGGGGTGATTGGAATTCTACATTCACAGGATATGAACGATCATCCGATTGTTGAACTCAGTTTGTCCATCTATATGGAGGTGGAAGGCAATGGGTTTTGTGAGCTTGGTGTCCAACAATGACCAGAGGCTCAACCATAATGTGATGAGGAACCGACTGTCCCAATCTAAGAAATTCTTTTGTGGGATTTCAAAATGTATCCATACTTTTTCAAAGAAGAGCTTGGTGGTAGCCTTTATTGTGATTCTCTTCTTGTAGGTGATGAGGATCGCCATCTTGGAAAAGCGATCAACAACCCCAAAAACAAAGTCATTTCCCCTCTTGGTGGATGGAAGGCCCAACATGGAGTCCATTGAGATGGATTCCCATGGCCTTTCAGGAGTAGGAAGGGGGTTGTATAGGCCTTGTTTCTTAGTGGTTGATTTGGCAATAACATAGGTAGTGCAAGGCCTAATATACTTGCTGACATCTTGTCCGAGTTTCGAACAATAGAAATGTTTCTGCATCACTACCACTATCTTTTCGACATCGAATTTTCCTCCCACTTGACTATAGTGGGCTTCCCAAATCATCTTTTCTTTCTCACTTGATGGAATGCAAAGATGGCCCAGTTGGCACAATATCCCCTCCTGAAGATTGAAATTAGAGACAACTGAGTTTGAGCCAAACATTTGGTATTTCGTGGAGAGTTTAGGGTCTATCTCATAGAGGTTGGGCCATCTAGAGGTCTCATGGCCACATGAGTCTAGCACCATGGTGAGTGTTGTGATTGGAGGTTAGCTGAGACAATCAACGACTCGGTTGGTACTTCCTATTTTATACTTGATGTTGAGATATAACTACTGCAAGTATGTGGACCACATCTAATGGCAGTCATTCTGCAATTTTCCTTGTGTCTGCATGAATTATAATGGCTTATGATCCATGTATATGACTGTCTCCTTCCTTAGAATGTAATGTCTCCACTGGGGGTAGGCTTGCACAATGGAGTACATTTCTTTGTCGTAAGTAGGGTACTTACACAAAAAATCTAATGGTGTCTCACTATGATAGGCCACAGGGTGGTTGTGCTGAGTGAAAGTTGTTCCCACGACATAATATGAAGCATCTATATTGATCACAAAGGGATTTTGTAGGTCATGTAATGAATGTACTGGGGATGAGCACAAGTGTTGTTGGCACAAGGGAAATATGGGAGAATCCCAACATGAACCTGCGATAGAAATTGGTAAGGCCTAAGAAGCTGTAAATCTTAGTGAGTGTTGTTGGCGCTGGCCAGTCACATATGACCTAGATCTTGGATGGATTCACATGCACACCATGTTGATCCATGGTGTAGCCTAGGTACTAGACTTTGTCCATGTTGAGGGATAATTTTTCCATGTTGGCGTATAGCTTGTGCTACCTTAGGGTGTGCAAAACCTGTTGAATATGTTGCAAGTGTTCCTGCCAAGTCTTGTTGTAGATAAGGATGTCATCCATATACACCACGAAAAAAGTATTGGTGAAAGTTCGTAGGATATCATCCATCATCCTCATGAAAGTTGTTGGAGCATTTGTCAAACCAAAGGGCATGAGCAACCATTCGAAAATACCTTATTTTGACTTGAAGGCAATATTCCATACATATGTCTGTTCTATGGGGAGATGTGGTAGCCAAAATTTATATCAATATTACTGAAGTATTTCTCCCCCCTTCAGTTGATCAAGGATATCATCGATTCAGGGAATCGGGTATTGATTCTTCACTATGATTTTATTTAGGGCCCCGCAAGAAATGCAGAGTTGCTAGGCATTGCCATTCTTCTACACCATCACTATTGGGATCCCATAAGGCGATGAAATGGGATGAATTTTCCCCTTGTGGAACAGTTCTTGGATTTGTTGCTTGATCTCCTAATTCTATAAAAAATAGTAGTGGTAGAATGGCCCATTGGGCAGTCGTACGCTGGGGTCATATCGATGGGATGCTTGACTTGACAATGCAGAGGTACCCTGGTAGGTGAGGAGAAGATAATTTTGTATTTTTCCATGACCTTGTCCACTTGCTTCTGCTATGTGAAGAGGTCGGTCGCGAAAGCATTGGATGTGGCTGCAATCTTTCTCTCTCCAAGAGAGTGAATCATGAAGAAGACAAACTTCCCAATATGAGAGATGACCTTCCTTCATTGCTTGTTAGAGATCAAGGAAATAAAACTAGGTGGGACTGCTTTGGGTATCCTGTATAATTTTATGTTCAAAGTAATAATAACACTGCGAGGACTATACTCATATGCAACATGAAATTTGTAGAAACAAGGTTGGCCCAAAAGAAAATTACAAAATTTTAGAGGAGCAACATCACACAATACCTCATCTTTGAAGTGCTTGATGGCGTATGACAAACGACACTGTTGGTTGGCATGAAGAGCACTTCCTTGACGAATCCATTCAATTGTGTAGGGATATGGGTATAGAGTAGTTGGTAGGGCTAGCCCCTTTATGACCTCTTCTAATATGACATTCTTATGGCTACTGATATCAATGATAAAGTGTAGTAGGGTGCATTTTACACACATCTATGAATGAAAGAGGTTCTTGCCTTCTTCTTTCTCACCTTGGTCACCGGGTTGGATCTTGGTGGTAGCAACAGTGGCACTAGGTTCCACATCAATGATCCATATGCCCCTTTATAGTTCTGACTCAGAGTCAGAACCTACATTTGAGTTAGAGGCTTTCACCTCAACCACCAATGATTTCTTTTAGCAGAAATCGGTAGTGTTATGGAAGGGGCTCTTATGGAAGTCTCACCACTTCCTGATATCTTTCATTGTCTTTCTGGTGTCCTTATTTTCTTACAAACTAGATTGGTTGTCATCAGGTTGTCCATCTTTCCTCTATCCTTTGTTTTGTACGATTTGGATTCCCTTTACATTCTTTTGATGTGTGGGGTTCCCAGGCCCAAATTGCAGCTTCTTTTATTTAATCTTTTTCTCGATTTTGATGGAATATCGATAGGTCGTGCCTAAGGATGAGATATCCAAAAAATATATTTCAAACTAGATGTATCTATGCAGACCATCGTGATACTTGAGCACTAGATGTCACTCAGAATATTTGATACTCAGCGTGGTGTGCAAGGTATGGAATATATTTGTGAACTTTGACACTTGGTCTCTTTCTTGCCATAGCGTGGTCCATTTAGCATATAGGTCATCATAACTTCTGATAGAGTAGTATTGTTCCTTGATAGCATCCCTGAAGGATTACCAGCTCACTGTGACTATAAATAATGAGGCTTCCTATGTTTCCTTTTGCTCACAAAAAGTATCCCACCAATATTTGACACGAGGAACCACTTTGAGCATCACAAACGTAATAGTTTCTATCTTCAAAAATTTATGGACAGAAAAATACCATTCTACCAGATTCAACAATTTGTCTACAATATATGCGTCTATCTAACCTTCAAATATGGGAATATCAAATTTGATTTGTACCTTTAAGGGACGACGCCTACACTCAAGGAATCCCTTTCGTTCATTTATTTCCTTTTCTGTGTGAGGGATTACTTGAGAAACATTTTGAAAGGATCTCCTCTCCCATCATCTTTATTTTCTCCCACCATGAGAGGTTGCTAGGGAATGCAAAAGATTTTTTCCTCAATATAAACAAGTTCGAGACCCAATTATTTGTACCCTGGCCTCGTCGGAGACATTCATTAAGAATGACAAGGAGGAGAGCGCTCTAATACCACTGATTCAGATTTTATGAGAAGAATGAAATGAATACAGATTATTATTATTCTTAACATAGAAACACAATAATAATAGAGATACAATAAAAGAGATATAGTAAAACTAGTTTCTATTCAATAAGAAAATGTGATGAAAATGTAAAATGCATCGAAAAACAAGCTTGCTAGAATGGTGGCATCTTATCTTTGAGAAGATATGTGACGACTAAACTTAGTCGCAAGAAGATGGTTACAATGAGTCTCTGCAATCATTTTTACAATAAATAGGAATGCCAAAACCCTAGACATCGAAAAACCTAACCCTAGGAGATAAAGCACCAAAAATCATCTAGGCCCTGTTGGGGTAAGTTAGTACATCAACTTCCCGGGGTCGTAACTTCTGCATATGATCTTTGTTTTAGGTGCATAATAGCCCATTGGAAAGGTCTATCCGAGAAATAAACATGTTTCCATCATAATTTGACTGAGACCATATTCTAATTGTGGTGAGCCCTAAAATTGTTGTTGAGGGCCTCAAAATGGACCTCGAAGTTGAGGACTCGAAATCTAGAAAAACAGTGTCAAACTAGAAAAATGCCAAAATGATCTAGTTGGAATAGGTGGGAGGCCACCAAAATCCAGCTGGATCAGTTGGTTAGGTTCATCTTTACCATGATTTGGTTGTTGCATACTTGTAGAGCCAAACTCCCATTTGTTTTGGTGCCTAAATTTCTACTCAATTTTTATAGCATATCGTTAGGAAGCTCACAATGGTGAGATGTTTAGGAAATCCATTTCAGTTTGGATGTATCTATGTAGAGCCCCACGGTATTTCAGAACCATATGTTGCTCAGAGTCTTTGATCGCCATCTTGGTGCGTAATGTATAGAAAGTATTTGTGAACTTCAACATTGTTTGGCTCTTCTCTTGTCGCATTGTGGTCATCTCATGTAATGGTATTCATAGTTATCAATAGGATAGTAATGTTCCTTTACTACATCCACAATAAATTCCCAAGTGGGATCGACCCCATATATTCCATATTCCTCTGTGGAATTTTTCTCCTAGCAAGTTTCCCAACATTGTTTGACATGGGGGAGAGCCTTGAGGAGTGCGAAGGTGATATTTTCCCTGTCAGGAAAAATTTGAACAAATAAATAACCTTCTAATAGATTTAACCATGTTTCTAGGGAATCTGCATCTATATGACCTTCAAATATGATAATATCAAAATTAACTTGTACCTTGAAGGGAGAGGTTCCTCGAAAATGGACTCTTGATTAATACACACCTATTTCTGTTGATAGGCGTTGCAGGATGTGTGCAAAATTATCAATCCTTTCATCCCTCTGTCGCACGAGAGTTTTTTCAAGCAACAGGTTAATAGAATATTATACTCAACCATTTTTCTTTTCTGCCACCATCAAAGGTTTCTTGGGCATGAGAGAGTGATTGTCCTCAAGAGAGACAAGCTCGAGACACAACTGGATATACTCGGACCTTGTTAGGGACATGCACTAAAAAACGATCAAGAGTAGCTTGCTCTGATACCATTGATCAATATTATTTTCAGAACAAAATAAAAGAAGATAAATTACAATGAAATACTCATGAAAATTGATAGAAATAGAGAAATACAACAATACTTGATTTCTATTAATGAAAGAATTGTAAAGAGATTGTAAAAATACTGAGTGCAAGACTCGCTAGAATGGTGGTAGTTTTATCTTTGAGAAGAGATGTGATGACTACACTCATTCGAAAGAAGATGATTGCAATGAGGCTCTGAAATCATTTTTATTATAAGCATGAATGTTAAAATCCTAGACATCAAAAAAACCTAACCCTAGGAGATGAAACGCCAAAATTCATGTGGGTCCAGTTTGGGTAAGTTAGTACATTAACTTCCCACGGTCATAACTTTTGCATACAATCTTTGTTTTACGCATGTGATAGCTCATTGGAAAGGCCTTTTTGAGAACTACACATTATGCCATCAAATTGTGACTATGTCTACATTTTTACTATGGCATGCAAAAAAAATCTGTTTAGGGTCCCAAAAAGGCTCTAGAAGTACAAAAAGATGTGCTAACATGAAAACTTTGAAAATAAGTCAGTTGGATTAGGTGGGAGGCCACCATTCTTTGCCTGGAAGATGTGTAGGGATTCAAATATCCCCAGAAGTGTAGAATCCACAATTAAAAAGAAGTAAAGAAGAACATGTTGAACTAAATAATAATAAGAGGAGCTAGTTGAAATAGGTTGGTAGCCACGAATATCCACCTTGATCACCTATGATACCTTCATATATGACGACGACAACTTGGAGGAAGTGACTTCATACAAATATCTTGGAATTGATATTCACCACAATCTCAACTGGAATTATAGCATTGAGAATTATCTTGGAATTATGGTCTTGAAAACAATTGTAAATCAATTGATATTTGGAGTTGAGAGAAGAAGAAACTCCTCTTTGAGACTCTTGTTAAACCTATTATTCTTTATGGATGTAAATTATAGGGCTGTAGTATCTCTTGTGAATCATGGAGAAAAATAGAGAAAACACAGAAGAATTTTATAACCTATAATCTCAAAATTAAAGAAATACGCCATATCCCATCCTCCTCTTAGAAAAAAACCTCTCCCCCATTGAGAGCATGACTATGACTAGATACCTAATGTATAATAACAAGTTAAACAACATGGAAGACGAGAGGCTTCCTAAAATTGCTTCAAGATCGAGTCTTAACCACCATTGACTCAAGCGAGGATGGCATGAAGATGAAAAAAAAAATGAGGTATTATAAGGATGTAATGAACCCTAATCTAGAAGATCAAAATTGGCATTGGTCAATTCCTAAAACTCCATGGGATTAAAGAGTGTGTCACCTTTGTGACACTAAGAAGGTTGAAGATGAAAAATCCTTTCTCTTAGATTGTCCAACCTATACCCAGATTAGATCTCATTTTCAAAATATTTGTCACACTACCAACTTTCCTAACCTCTTAACTCAATAAAACTATGGTGATCTTGGAAACCTTCTCTTAATGGTTTTTGAGCAAAAAAAAAAAATTCTAAAGAATTGCAAGTAATCACTTACCCTCTTAAGGTATGACATTGGTCATAGTGGAAGTTA
>ML871581.1:12942-25127 GCA_009831015.1 Picea engelmannii
CTCCATCTCTCTTTATCTCTTCCTCATTCTACCTCCCTCTTGTTAAAATATTGTGTAACTGTAAAGAATATTCTTATCCCCTTTTTTGGATTGATCATGTCAGGCATTAAAATTTACCAAATCCCCTTTTGTGGATTGGTAAAACCCTAATTGTAATATGCAAATTAAGAAGTCGCCCCCCAGAAAAATTAAAGTGGTTCAAACCACCTGATGCAAGAGCATCGCTAGCAAAGCAAGTGCAAAAAAGGAGGACAATTGGAAATGCACCAGCGCACATTTTGAGAATTTTTTGAATTTGAAAAGATAAAACATTAATGTAATATCTGGGAAGATATTTTTTCTTTTATGGTTTGGAGATTGTAACACAGATCTTGAGCGTTCGCTCTCATGTGTTGGTTGGAGGCATTTAATGTATTAAATGTAAAGTAGTTGTAAATTTTACTTTTGATTTGATAGCTTAAAGTTGTAGGAGGGAAAACTCTAGAAAGCTCCCTCGTATGTATTGTAAGGTATTATTATTCTCAGTTGTAAGAGTAAGAGCAAGAGTAAGAGATGAAGAGTTGTAGAACAAGAGAGCATAGGAGAGTATAGATTGTAGAAGTTGTATAAGTATATAGTTGTTTCTATAGAGACCATGTACAAAAGAACTTGAGTTAATATAAGAAGGCTTTGACTCAATTTCATGGTGTTGTGATGAATACTATTTGCATCTATTGAATGGTATGTTTACAATTTTCTCATATGCTTTGTTATGAATTAGTTTCAATGTTGTGTGTATGTATGATTTCATGTTGAATGTATGAAGTCTGTGAGAGGAAGAGTATGAGTTTCAATTGTTTCTCATCCTGAGAATTCCTACAAGGATTGTAGTGAAAGTCTGAAAGGAGTGCGTCAACAAGTTTTGAGTTTTACCTTAGAAAAGATCAGGAGAGATACCATTGTTCTCATACCAATAGAAGTGCGAGTATAACATAGAGCCATGCAAGGTGTGTGCATGACAGTTGAAGTCTTAGAATTTTCCAACCCAGTGAGTGGTTGAAGAGCTACTGTCGCAAGGAGTGCACAGAACTGAGAAGTTTAAATAATCAAAGATTATCGTGAAGCCACAAGGAGTGCCGTCAGGGTTCCCTAAAATCCTTGAGTTTGTAGTAGGAATCAATCTCAGGAGGGATAGAGACTTCGAAGCATTAGAAGGAAAGACGAGGGTTGAAGTCACCTCACAGAAGTTAAACTCAGAAGAGTTGATGACAAGTTCCTTGACTGGGAGTCATTGAAAGTTTGAATGCACAGTTGAAATTCTTAGAGGGAGAACTATCAATTCATCGAGGACTGTTGGATCCAGTGGATCAACAAAGAAGTTAAGGTTGAGTGTCTATCAACACTCATAAGCTTAGGAGGAATAGTGACTGTTAGATCTTGATCAACGGGAGCCATTGATCTCATGGCTTTGAATTTCGACATTTCAAAATTCAGGAGTGTGGAGAAAGTTGTGACGTGAAGTCAAGAGTCATGAAATCCCGACGGGATCTGGCCATCAAATTGTAGAAGGATATGGACCGTCGATTTGCAGAAAAAAAGTTGTGAGTTTGGACTTCAGGGAAAAGGAGGAGCGTTTTATTGTGAATGCCCAAGTCATGAAACCCGAAACACCTTTTAGGGTAAAGGTAGTGGTCACATCGGTTGGTCACATGGAGTGGAGGTTCGTGCCTAGTGCTTGCTCGCACATGCATAACTTCTAAGAAGGACCTGTGGTTATACGTGTTGGAGATTCCAGCTAGGAATCAAGGATCCATTTCGGCTCAAGGGAGATTAAGAATGATCCTTAGGTCGGGAGGTCACACAGAACCTACTGAGGTAGGGGTGCTACATCAGGTGGTATCAATGCTTACAATAATTATTTTCTGTAAGCAAGGAAGACATAAGGCAAGTTGTGGTTTGAATTCTGCGTGGAACAAATTTAAGCAATGCCGTCAAGAAGATGTCAAGATAGACCCATGCTCGATCCAACCATGGAAAGGGAAATGAGGGAAATTCATGCTTGATTGGATGCTATGGAGACAACACATAGATGAACAAATGATACTGGAGATGTTAGTGAGGCCGAAAGTGAAAATGAGGCTGGAGCCGAAGAAGAAATTGTAGTTGAAGATGCTACAGAGGAATGTCTATTCAAAGTTGTTTCAAGAATAGGGGCAGAGAAAAAATGGACATCTTGATGTATGAAGGAAACTTAGATGTTGAGGAACTACTAGATTGGTTTAGAGCTATGGATAAATACTTCGACTATGAGGGTATCGAAGAGGATAAGAAAGTAAAACATGATGTCACTAGACTGAAAGGGCATGCAACACTCTGGTGGGATGAACTACAGGATGACAGGCGTTGCAAAGGAAAAAAATGAATCAAAAGATGGGATAGGATGGTCGCAAAGATGAAAGCCAAGTTTATACCTAGAGATTATCAAATTAATCTGTTCCAAAGAATGCAAAATTTGAGACAAAAGGGGATGACAGTGAAGGAATACACTGAGGAGTTTTACAGACTCAACATCCAAGAAAGTTGTCATGAGATAGATGATGAAGAGGTCGCTAGATACATGAATGGCTTGAGATATGACATTTAGGATTATATGAGCATAGTGACAATCAGAAATGTGGAATATGCTTATCAAATTGCTTCAAAGAATGAAGAGAAATTGGCCCGAAAGTAAGGCCAAAGGGGAAGAGGTAGAAGTTAGAGCAGAGGCAAAGAAACTACCCATGACAAAGTACAAAAGACCAAGGATGAAGAAAAGAAACCTCAAAACCACCCAGAAAAGGGGGGAAGTTCACAAGGAGGACAATATGCCGATAGGAACACTTTTCCGCAAGCAAGAGGAAGAGGAAGAGGCATAGGTGGAAAAATAAAGTGTTTTTTTCCATGGAAGGATAGGAAACAAGTCTTTTGAATGTACCGATAGAAAAATGGATGGAGGAGGCGAAGCTCACATTTTAGAAGTGCAAAGGCGAAATGTTGAGGCAGAAGATGCGGAAGGCATAAGATCCTTAATGATGAGGAAAATTCTCTTGAAGCCAGAGAAGGAGATAGAGAATCCAGTCCAGAGGAATAGTTTGTTTAGAACTTCTTGCAAGACCAAGGATAGGGTATGCAAGGTAATTTTGGAAGGTGGAAGTACGAATAATCTAGTATCCACAGAAATGGTGGAGAATTTGGAATTGGAGACAGTTAAACATCCAAGCCCATACAAGGTTTTGTAGTTGCAAAAGGGACATCAGGTAGCAGTCACTAAACATTGTTTAGTTGAATTTAAGATAGGGGGATAGAAAGATGAGATCTTATGTGATGTTATTCCCATGGATGTCTGTCATATTTTGTTGGGGAGATTGTGGCAATATGACATAAATGTTGTTCATGACAGAAGCAAGAACACCTATACCTTGGAGAAGAATGGTAGGACGCATATGTTGCTGCCAGTTGAAGACAAGAAGGTAAAATAAGAATCAAGAAACACTATACTTCTCATGAGCGGGAAGGAACTTATGGATGAATTCAAGAAAGAAGAAGACATGTAGTTTGCTGTGGTGAGAAAACCTATAGTCATCTTGAACAATACTTCGATAGGTGATCTACCAGAGGAGATTTAGGAAATGCTTGAGAATTTCACTGATATAGTGGTATATGATTTACCTTGTTCATTACTACCCATCATGAATATAATCCATCACATTTACCTTATACCAGGAGTGAGTTTACCAAACAAAGCAATGTACATATTGATGCCACAGGAGAATGAAGAAGTTAAGAAGAAAGTCCATGATTTGATAAACAAACGGTTGATCAGAGAAAGCTTGAGTCCATGCGTTGTGCCAATAGTGTTAAGTCCAAAGAAGGATGGTGGATGGAGAATGTGTACAGACTCAAGAGCTATAAACAAAATCACCATCAGGAATAGATTTCCTTTACGAAGGATGGATGACTTGATGGATTGCTTGAGTGGAGCCCAGTTTTTTTCAAAGATTGATTTGAAAAGAGAATATCATCAGATTAGAATGAGGGAAGGGGATGAATGGAAGACACCATTCAAGACGAATGTAGGGCTGTATGAATGGCTTGTCATGCCAATTGGTTTGACAAATGTGTCAAGTACTTTTATGATATTAATGAACTAAGTCTTGAAGGATTTCATTGGAAAGTTTGTAATTGTGTATCTTGATGATATACTGATCTTCAGTAAGACTGAGGAGGAACATTTGAGACACCTAACTCTAGTGATGAGGAGATTGCAACAAGAGAAATTGCTGATAAATTTGAGGAAGACATATTTCATGAAGAAAGAGCTTGTTTATTTGGGTTTTGTGATCTCTTCGAATGAGTTGAAGATGGATCCTGAGAAGGTAAAAGTGATCAAAGAATGGCCATCACCAAGGAATATCTTTGAAGTTAGAAGCTTCCATGGATTAGACAGTTTTTACAAGAAGTTCATCAGAAATTTTAGTGGGATTAGTGCACCAATGATGGACATAGTCAAGAAAAGACATAAATATTTTCATTGGATAGAGGAAGCAGAGAAAAGTTTCAAGCTGTTGAAAGAGAAGATAAATAGACAACCAGTTCTGGTTTTACTAGATTTCAGTAAGACATTTCAAGTGAGTCTGACGCAAGTGGATTTGTGGTTGGAGCAGTCTTAAGTCAAAACAATAGACCAGTTGCATACTTCAGTGAGAATCTAAACGATGACAAGATGAAATATTCCATGTATGACAAGGAGTTTTATGCAATCATACACGCATTGAAGAAATGGGGGCACTACTTGGTTCCAAAAGAGTTTGTTTTGTATAGCGACAACGATGCTTTACAATTCGTAACCAGATAGGCGAAATTGAACCATAAACATGCAAAATGGGTTGAATTTATGTATAACTTTACTTTTGTTATAAAGAACATTTCTGGAACTACTAACAAAGTTGTTGATGCATTGAGCAGGAAATGTTTGATTCTGGAGGAGTTTCATGTGAAGACCTTAGGTTTTGATAGCCTTAAGGATATGTACAGAGATGATTCAGATTTTAGGGATGCTTATGAAGCATGTGAGAATCCTGTTCTAAGAGACAGAAGCCAATGGGTTGAATATTTAATCTAGGATGGATTATTATTCAAAGGAAATCAATTATGTATTCCAAAGAGTTATATGAGAGAGAATATTCTAAAGGAAAAACATAGTGGAGGATTGGCTGGACATTTTGGCCATGACAAAATGTTTGCACAACTAAACAATTTATATTATTGACTAGGGATGAGGATGGATGTCAATATATTTGTCAAAAGGTGTAGAATTTTCCATCATGCAAAGGGGAAAAGACAAAATACATGATTGTATCAACCATTTCCATTACCAGAGAGGCCGTGGGATGCAAAAAGCATGTATTTTGTGTTAGGACTGCTGAGGAAACAAAGGGGTTATGATTCCATATGTGTGGTAGTCGAAATATTTTCCAAAATGGCACATTTCATTCCATATCAGAAAACCAGCGATGCAACACGCATTGCAAATCTGTTTTTCAAAGAAGTTGTTCGACTTCATGGTTTACCCAAGAGTATTGTTTCAGATCGAGATGCCAAATTCGTTGGTCATTTCTGGAGGACACTATGGAAGAAGATGGGGACTAATTTGTCTTTTAGCTCAACATATCACCCTCAGATGGATGGACAGAATAAGGTATTAAATCGAAGTTTAGGAGACTTTTTGAAGAGTTTAGTAGATGAACATCACAGTTTGTGGGATCAGATTCTTCCGCAAGTGAAATTTGCATATAATGACTCACCTAACCAGAGCACAGGATAGAGCCCATTCCAGATAATGTATGGAATGCAACCAAGAGGAGTATTTGAGTTGAGGGAATTGGAGAAGAATAAGTTCAGGAGTGCTGGAGCAGAAGATTTTGCAACAGAGATGCAAGAGCTCCACAGTAAGATTAAAGAGCAGTTGCAGAGTTCCAACTAAGAATATAAGCACAGAGCAGATCAACACCAAAGAGAGATTCAATTTGAAGTGATATATTTAGTCTTAGCACACCTAATAAAGGAAATATTCCCAAGGGGAACGTATAATAAGATGAAAATGAAAAAGATAGGGTCGTGTAAAATTTTGAGAAATTTTGAGGCAAATTCTTATGAGATAGAATTACTAGATGGTGTGGGAATTTCACCCATATTCAACGTAGCTGATTTGTATCCTTACATAGTAGACAAAGCATATGGAGAAGAGACTCAACATGAAGTTCAGTGGGTCAAATAGATGCATGTAGCTGAAAATCCGTAGATGGAAAAGATCATTGATCAAAGAGTTAGCAAGAAGATCCAGAGAAAGATGTATTTCAAATAATTGGTAAAATGGAAAGGACACCCAATTGAAGATGCCAGTTGGGAGAGTGAAGAGGAGATTTAGAAACATGGACAGATGGTGTAGGAGCTCATGAATAGGATTCCATGAATTTTTCAGCCAGAAGAGTATGATACAGGAGCATCGCCAGCAAAGAAAGTGTAAAAGCGGAGACAACTAGAAACACACCAGCGCACATTTTGAGAATGTTTTGAATTTGAAAAGATAAAAAATTAATGTAATATCTGGGAAGATATTTTTTATTTTATGGTTTGGAGATTGTAATATAGATCTTGAGCGTTCACTCTCATGTGTTGGTTGGAGGAATTTAATGTATTAAATGTAAAGTAGTTGTGGCTTTTAATTTCGATTTGATAGCTTAAAGTTGTAGGAGGGAAAACTCTAGAAAGCTCCCTCGTATGTATTGTAAGGTATTATTATTCTCAATTGTAAGAGTAAGAGTAAGAGCTGAAGAGTTGTAGAACAAGAGAGCGAAGGAGAACAAATATTATAGAAGTTATATAAGCAAATAATTGTTGCTATAGAGACCATGTACAGAATCACTTGAGTTAATATAAGAAGGATTTGACTCAATTTCATGGTGTTGTGATGAATACCGTTTGCATCTATTGAATGGTATGTTTATGTTTATGAAGTCTATGAGAGGAAGAGTATGAGTTTCAATTTTTTCTCATCCTATAATTCCTGCAAGGAGTGCGTCGACAAGTTCTGAGTTTTACCTCATAAAAGCTCAGGAGAGATATTGTTATTCTCATACCAGCATAAGTGCAAGTATAACACAGAACCGTGCAAGGTGTGTGAAGGCTAGTTGAAGTCTTACACTTTTCCAACCCATTGAATGGTTGAAGAGCTACTATCACAAGAAGTGAATAGAACTGAGAAGTTCAAATAATCAGAGATTATCGTGAAGCTGAAAGGAGTGTTGGCAGGGTTCCCTAAAATCCTTGAGTTTGCAATAGGAATCAATCTTAGGAGGGATAGATACTTTGAAGCATTCGAATGAAAGACGAGGGTTGAAGTCACCTTGCAGAAGTTAAACTCAGAAGAGTTGATGCCAAGTTCCTTGACTGGGAGTCAGTGAAAGTTTGAATGGACGGTTGAAATTCTTAGAGGGACAAATACCAATTCATCGAGGACCATTGGATCTAGTGGATCAATGGAGAAGTTAAGGCTGAGTGTCTGTCAACACTCACAAGCTCAGGAAGAATAGTGATTGTTAGATATGGATCAATGGGAGTTGTTGATCTTGTGGCTTTGAATTTCGACATTTCAGAATTCGAGAGTGTGGAGAAAGTTGTGACGTGAAGTCAAGATTTGCGAAATCTTGATTCTCGAAATCTCGACGAGATCTAGGCCATCATATCGTAGAAGGATCGATATCATCGATTTGCAACAAAGAAGTCGTGAGTTCAGACTTTGGGGAAAAGGAGGAGTGTTGTATCGTGAATGCTCGAGTCGCGATACCCGAAAAACCTTTTTGGGTAAAGGTAGTGGTCACATCAGTTGGTCACATGGAGTGGAGGTTCACACCTAGTTATTGCTCGCAAAGGTGTAACTTCTAAGAAGGACCTGTGGTTATACGTGTTGGAGATTCTAGTTGGTAATCAAGGATCCATTTCGGCTCAAGGGAGATTAAGAACGATCCTTAGACTGGGAGGTCACGCAGAACCTCCTGAGGTAGGGGTGCTGCATCACCACCCATAAATACAAGTCGGACTTGCCAGTGAAGAGACACCTCCTTTCAACGCTTTCCAATTTGTATAAATAAAGAAATCCAACCACTCATTTGTTCACTCACTTACTCATCTAGTGCGCAAGTATTGAAGGAAGATGCAGTTACCAGTTACCGGAAGAAGGAAGAGAGAGAGGCACATTTATTGGGAGAGGATATTCTCTAGTGTTTGGTTTATTGTCTTGGCATTGTATTGGTTATCTATATTAAGGAAGTTTTGTTGGGTTTTCTTCCCCATGAGGGTTTCCTAGGATAATTGTTGTGTATCTTGTGATTGTTTTTCTCTCAGTGATCTTATATATGATATGGTTATCTAGCAAATTGAAAAGTAACCTAATAATAGCTTAAAATTTAACATGGTTTTAGAGCTAAGCTAAAGAGAGCATCTTTCACAGGAAAAAGAAAAACGTCATTGTTGTCGTATAAGAAAATTAGGGCTTTTTATTAAAGAGGAATTTTAGCCCAAAGATCATCTAGAAAAGTGCACCCTAGCCTAAGGAACTCATTGACACCTTCAGTGAACCTTTTCAGTGGATAGAACTCTCGAAAAGTGAAACCCTAGTTTTCACCAGTACCAGAAGTACCAGAAAACTAGAAGTACTAGGAAACCAGAAGTACCAGAAAACTAGAAGTACCAGAAATCTAGAAGCACCAGTACAAAAATCCGTTGGTCCAGTTTCAAGGATCAGAAATTAGAATTTTCAGAAACTGACTATACCAACATGCTCGCCTTAGTCTAATGCATCTTTTGGTGAGTTCAGTTTTCAGATGCAAGAAATTTTATTTTTTTATTATTTCTATAGCTCAGAGGGCTAGGGTTTCTACTGCAAGAAAGAATGGCTACTAGTATGAGGGTATAAGATAGATTGGAAGGATCTGGAATCTTCAGATCTTGGAAGCATACATAGCAGATTATTCTAGACAAGAACATGTCACAGTGAGTGTACCAAAAACAGAGGAAGAAGAGCAAAAGACCAAGCATAAGGAAAATGGAAAAGAAAGTATAAAGCACATGTGGCAGAGGAAGAGGAATCTCCACCCTCAAAGAAAGATTTAGTAGAAATTGAGGATTATGTACTTTAAGTTGAAGATAGTTTATCTAAATAAAGATAGCAAATGGCAGAGTCCGTGGAGCCTCCCCACACAAAAGAAAAAGATAAGTATTCATGTTTATTTTTAGTATCTTGTTTACTTTAATACTTTATCATTACATGTTAGATTTTTTGTGAGAATGTTAATTCACCTCATTTTATTTCAGTGTCTATGCAAAATTATCAAAGAAGAGGATAAAGAAAGAGATAAAATATTTATTTCAGGTATGATTAGTCATGAGAGTGACAAAGGTATGTGTTTATCTATGATAGTAAGGGAAAATTTGGTAATTTCATAGCTAGATTGAAAAAGAGTTCAAAAGTCTTTTTCATGATTAGGGTTTAAGATGTGTACATGATTGAACAAGTTTTTCTTAAGAAAAGATGTGTACTACTATGATAGAAATCATGATATAATTTTATTTAATTACTTCTTATTGTTATTGACTGATTGGCTAAGTGACATATCTAAGAAAGCATATTATAAGTAAGTTTACAGGTCTCGGAAGAAAGAACTTATGCCTTGACTTGCAGAAGTTAGACAACATGAGAAGGACCTATGATATGGTGGCAGTCAGTAAAGATCAGACAATATCCAGTATTTATATAGAAGCAGGAGGCTCCTAAAGATGCAGAACAAAAATGTTTAAGATGAAGAGAAAGATGGATACTCAGATATAGTTGATGAGATACAGGTAACTACATGCTGCTCCAATACCTTTCTTATAGATGCAGAGGGAGTAGGTTGATCCAATATGAAGTTAGAAAGAAATAAATGTTCGAACTCAAGAAGGCACCCAGGATATTACAGAATAAAACTTCAAGGATGATTATTAGAAGCTCTTAGTTTGGTGCAAGAGGGAGCTATGTCTCTGAGTTCGAAATGGAGGATCATGATTTGTTGCAGTTATGAAAGAATATGGACGGTTCCCATCAGATAGGTAGCATGGTATTATACCATGGAAAGATTTTGGACCACAAGATATTTTTTCAGATCCCATAGCTAGACCTTCATAGAGAAGGAAGAGACCTTTGTACATAAGGAAGAGACCTTCGTAGAGAAGGAATGAGCAATCCCATAGGTAGACTTTCGTAGATAAGAAAGCGACCTTCATAGAGAAGGAAGAGACCGTCGTAGAGAATATGAATAAGAAATTTTCCAAGGTTGGCCTCTGTCCAAGTGTTGAGTTTTGGATACTCTAGGGACATGCTAGAATACCCTCATAGAGAGGGGTGTGACCACTCTCGTAGAGAGAATTGTGGATGTTTCTCCAAGGGGGAAAATGCAAATACTCTCCTCTAGCCAAGGATTGAGTAGCCTGGAACACAAACCTTGAACATGTGGAATGGTTAGTTGGCTCTTGAGGTTTGTGTCATGATCCTGCGTGGATCATGGAAAGGGAGTCTAGTCTTGCCTAGGCTAGCATCTTAGCTTCTCTAGTTCATGTGAGATGAACATGAGTGAAGCTATGGTAGTATTCCTCCCGAGTGGATGGGTGAGATAGATGACTACAAGAGAATGGAGAACATAAAAGGAATGGAGAAACTTATAGAATATCTTCTGTGTGAAGATAAGATAGAGTATCTTTTACGTGAAGATGAAAGAAATAAAGAGTATCTTATGTGCGAAGATAAAGAGAACAAATCTTCTGATGATTTATAGATATGCCAGTCGTGATGCTAGATGACCAAGTGGATTATATTGATGCCTCCTATTATCCAGTTGATGTTGTTACCCAGTTGATGATGTTATCCAGTTGATGATGTTTTCTAGTTGATGATGATTAACCAGTTGATGATATTGCCCAGATGATATTGTTCAGTTGATGATGACATCTAGAGACCTGTCAAAAGATAAATAATATCCTTCTTGTTAAGAGGGAGTGTTAAAATATTGTGTAACTGCAAATAATATTCTTATTCCCTTTTGTGGATAAAGTAAAAGATAAAATATGTTTATTACTCATTAGATCAATCCCCTTTTGTGGATTGATCATGTCGTACATTATAATTGACCAAATCCCCTTTTGCGGATTGGTTAAAACCTAATTGTAATATGAAAATTAAGAAGTCTCCCCCCAGGAAAATTAAAGTGGTTCTAAACACCCAGAAAGACAAGTCGGCCCTGCTAGTGAAGAGACACCTCCTTTTAGCACTTGCCAGTTTGTATAAATAAAGGAAGCCAACCACTCATTTGTTCACTCACTAACCTCACTCATCTAGTGCGCAAGTATTGAAGGAAGCTGCAATTACCAGTTGTCAGAAGAAGGAAGAGAGAGATGCGCATTGCTTGGAGGAGGATATTCTCTAGTGTTTGGTTTATTGTCTTGGCATTGTATTGGCTATCTATATTAATGATTTTTTTTGGGTTTTCTTCTCCATGAGGGTTTCCCATGATACATTTTGTGTATCTTGTGATTATGTTTCTCTCAATGATCCTATCTATGATATGGTTATCTAGTAAATTGAAAAGTGACCTAATAATAGCTTACACTTTTACACCTCTCTCTATATCACTCTCGACCTCTCTTCTTCTATTGTTGGCTATCTTCCTCCCTCCCCTTCTTTCCCTCCTTCCTCTCTCTCTACCCCATCCCTCTTTCTCTCCATATAAATCTCAATCTCTCTTCTACTCTTACTGGATCTTTCCCTCCCCCACCTATATCCCTCTCCCCCCTCTCGCTTTCATGTATCCCCATCTTCCCCTTAGTCTGTATACCACTACATTTCTCACTCATTGTATCCCCCTCACTCTCTCTCCACTCCCCTCCCTTCCTTCTCTCTCCTCCTTTCCTCTCACACTCTGTCTCGCTCTCTTTATACCCCCTCCCCCCTCTCTCTCCCCCTCCCTCCCACTATATATCCTCTCTCTCTTTCATACATCTACCCCTCTCTCCTCCTCACTTTGTATCCCCCTATCTCTCTTCCCCAAAATATCCCCCCATTCTCTCTTTACCTCTAT
>ML871582.1:0-17059 GCA_009831015.1 Picea engelmannii
GATTTCCTAACTACAAATGCATACTAATGCATACTAAAGAAACACACTAAGAAACACACTTTTACCTAATGACACATTAGACCAAGTAGATCTTAACTAAATCCTAAGTGTCTAAATATCCTAACAATTACAAGGCATGGTGCTTCCACCTGCTACCTCTACCTTGAATCCTTCAAATTCAACCATGGGTATATACCTCCTCTGTAGCAATGTTAGGTCAATGAAGTTGTGAGAGGCTCCCCCATCAATCAATACTGACATCTTTTTCCCATGCAAGACTCCTCTCATTTTGAAGGTGTTGTACTTGGGCACCCCACTGATGGACTCCAAGGTCGCTCTCTCATTTGTTGTACAGTCATGACCTGTAGCCTCCTCATCTGCAGTTTCAGTGGTGTCTGCCTCCATGTTCTGGATGTGGCTAAAATCCTCCTCCTCTTCATTGTCTAAAGTCACCTCTATGTAGTGAACTTGGCCACGACCCATGCATTTGTGGGATGGGTTCCATGGCTCTTTGCACATGTAGCATAGTTGCTTCCTCCTCAATTCTCTTCTGGTATTCTCGTCCATCCTACCTCTCCCCCTTTCAAGCCCCCTTGGGTCTCACCCTCCTAGGTTTAATGGAGGTCTTTGGTCTCTTCCTACGGTGTTAAGGGTTGGTCTAGGTACAAGTTTTGGTTTTACAGCTGGTCCTAGATATTTCATCCTCCATATGGCATCCTGCAAGTTGGTGGGCTTAAAATCCTTCACCCAACCCTTCAAGGGTTCCATCAACCCCTCACTTAAGAGAATCATGAGTCTGGATTGTTATACGTCTTGCACCATGACTGCTAGCCTCTAGAGCTCCTCAATGTACACCTCTAGTGCTCCTGTCTATCCGAGTTGTGTGAGCTCCCGAAAATGTAGCTCATGATGCCCCTAGTCAAACCTGTCAATGAGTCTTTGAGTAAACTCTGTATATGCCACTATCTGGTTGTGGCCAAGTATGACCAATCCATGATACCACCAATCATGAGTTTTTCCATCAAGTACATGGTGGAAAAATTGATGGCCTCCATCTCCCTTACAGGGTTAAGCTGTAGATAAGTGTCCAGTTTTTGTACCCATGCTTGTGCAGTCATCTTGGCCGATCCATCAAAATAGGGAATCTCCATATTCCCATCCCTATGCTCAAGATCATAGTTGCTCCTGTGGTTTGTCCTAGGTTTGTTTCTAAATTTGAGTTGACAATATTGATCTAGGGTCATCTGCCTCTGAATTGTCATACTCAAATTGTTGTACTCCCTGGTACATTGTGCCATCTTCTCAACAAAGTCATCTATGGGTTTATGTTGTGTAGGTTCATCTATGAAATTGGGAAATCATGGTATATGAGTAGCCCTGCTACCTTCCTATCCATGTGGTGCTCCCCCTCCATCCCTTCCCTCACACTGATGATAGGGAATATGCTTCGGATGATACATGTTCCCTCCATGAGATCCACTTGTCTCCCTATTTTCATATGCCTTTGGACCTTTCCCTTTGTGACTCATGTCCATTAACATTGTTTTTATCTTTGTCTGGTTTTCATCTAACTTCCTCAAGGTCTCAGCTATCACAGCCTAGTCCCTACGGTGTGTTTCCTAGTTTTCTTGTATGTAGGTGACCAATTTACTTTATATCTGGTTTATGGACTTATGGAACTCTTGTGCTAAGAATGATAAGCCTTGTGGCTCAACGTCATCACTTGAACCCTCCATCTCAGCTTTTATTTCACTTGATTGTTTCTTCCTTCGGCCCATATAGATACCACTGAACTTTTGCATGTGCTAATCCTCGCAGGATGGGAGGATCAGAGCTCTTATACCACTGTAATGTTCCCAAGCTAATTTTTTCACTTGGGGACACTAGCTAACCACTGAATTAACTGTTGATTGTGTGTGTATGTAGGTTGGCCTCTTAAGTTTCGGCCTTAGGGTTACTTTCAGTTATTCAGCACAATATTATAAGGATATATTCAACAACATTCAATATATAATCAATACACAATATGTGGAACTCCAAGCACAAATATGACCTTTTTATTATGAAAGAAAGAACCTGATACAAATATAGAAGCCGATATGGAATGATATCAGATGGCTCCAAGATACAAGCTATGAGTTGCTACAAAATTCTCCTGACAATACCCAAAAATCCTCCAAAGGATGAATAGATGATGAAAGACAGAATACAAATAACAAGGGTTACGTCCAACCCCCCTATATTGTTGGCACATCCTACTGGATGGATAAGAAGGCCAAGATTTCTTCCCAGCTGAAGGAGAACTCCAAACAATGCCAAACTCCACCAAAAGATAGATCGGGACAAGGGAAATCCCTCATGGAAGTATGAAGCTCAAATACCCAGTCTCTCTCCTCCAATCTGTTGAAACCCTAATCAAGTATGCACCCTCCTGAAACCCTGAAGTGCCCAATAATTTGGCCTAAATGAAGGAAGCCTCCAAAACTCCTGAAACTCTCTAGGATGGTAGATCGGGCTGCCACAAGCCCCTAGGAGAATTTTCACAATTAGATCGAAGATAGAACTCCCTAGATATGAGAATTTTTGAATCACCAAGACGTCCTCCTCCTCTCAAATCCATCCCAAATATGTAGCTAATAATATGGCCAAATTAACTCCTCCAAAATACCTCCAAACTGATGAGCAAGGTCCTGTAAGCAAAACCCAAGTGCTAGAATGTCTCTAGGCTCTATCACAAAGCTGGATTGAACTCCCCTTTAGACAATGGTGCACCCCTGCTAGAAAACCCTAGATGGTACGGCCCTGATGCCTTCCTGAATAGATGATGGAACCTTTGATGAGTGTAGAATGGTGTGGGTGGAGTATTTCATCCCCGAGACCAATATTGGAACAAGGTGAGTGGAATCTTTCACCATTGATTTGTTCTCTAGGGTTTGTAATATCAAAACCCTCAAAACTGTGTGCTCAAGAGCTCAACAAGAAAAATACCAAATATCCAAGGTGATTGAAAGATGTGCCCTAGCCTTTCCTTTATACTTCCATTTGGTTTCCCTGCTGAGTTAGTTTAACCCCTAGGTTCAACTCCTAACTCAACCTCTAGCGTTCTAATTCTTCATTGAGTTACTTTTTTTCCCTTTTTCCCTTTCTCTAAGTCAACTTCAAAATAAAACATTAGTTTGGTTGACTTTTCCCCATGTTGCATAAGACTATGGTCTAGTGGGGATGGCTAGACCACTAAGTCTTCCCAAACCTCTTCATCAAGAGGATGGGGACATTACATATAGACACAGAGCTATGTAGTTAGCTACTTATTTCTTCATTCCCAACCAAAAATATTGGCTCCTTATAGCTGTAATGTATTTATGATATCTTGAGTTCCCAGCATATGGCACATTGTGCATTTCTCTCAGCACTATATTTCCCAACTCCATGTAATTTGGCACATATACCTTGCTTTTGTACAAGAGGGTTCCATCTTCTTTTAATTCATATTTTTTAAATTTTTTTCGTGGATTTTCTTATTGTAAGTTGTCTTTTATTTGCAAATAAAGTTGATCTGAATTTGTTGCTTCAAGAATTTTGTCTTCTAAATTTTTCATGTACTTGTTGATGGCTCAAATATGCTCTTCATGAGCTCTTATGTTGAGTGCATCAACCACATGATTTTATTTTCCCTTGATATGTTTAATTTCAAAATCTTACTCACTAAGAAACTCCAACCCTCTAATTTGCCTAGCATTTAATGTTGGTTGTCCAAATAAGTGTTTGAGACCACAGTGGTCTATCTTAGCTCAAACCTCCCCCCCATGAGGTAATGTCTCCACATTTTTAATGCATGTAATTGTTGCTAATTCTATATCATGAGTAGCATAATTTCTCTCATACTCTTTTAATTTTCGAGACTCATATCATACCACATGATATTTTTTACTGAGGACTCCATTGTGTCCTTCCTTGCATGCATTTGTGCACACTACAAAGTATTCATCTAGATCTGCAATCTTTAATATGGGACCACTTGTCAAAAAAAAATTCAATTGTTGGAAACTATCTTCACATTTTTGTGTACACTTGAACTTCACTCCCTTCTTTTGCAAATAAGTGATTGGGATTTCAATCTTTGAAAACCCTTTTATGAATCTTTGGTAATAATCTGCAAGACCTGTAAATTATCTTACCTCTGTCACATTTCTTGGCATTTTCCATCCTCTAATAGCCCATATCTTCTCAATATCAACTGTTATACCATCTACTAAAATAATATGCCCCAAGTAATGGATCTTATTTTGATAAAATATGCACTTACTTAGCTTGGCATACGATTTATGCTCTCTCATATGCTCCTCATGCTCCTCTTCAAAATTAGATTAGATGAGAGTATCATCTAAGAAAACAATTACAAACTTGTCCATGTACTCCTTGAACACTCCATTCATTAGACACATAAAAAAAAAGTCGGGGCATATTATAGTCCAAATGGCACTATTCATATTTCCCATACCTTGTTTTGAACATTGTCTTGTTGATATCTTCTTCCTTTATCCTCACTTTTTGATAATCTGATCTCAAGTCAATCTTGGAAATGATTCTTGCACCTTTAAACTGATCAAATAAATCATCAATCCTTGGCAAGGGATATTTTTTCTTTTAAAGTGACCTTATTCAGTTGTCTAAAATCAATACATAGCCTTAAGATTCCATCTTTCTTCAAAAAAAAAGAATCAGGGCTCCCCAAGGTGACATACTTGGGTGTATATACCCCTTCTTCAAAAGTTCTTCAAGTTGCATCTACAACTCTTTTAATTCTAGTGTTCCCATTCTTTAAGGCGTCTTGGACAGTAGGGCAACTCCTGGCACCAAATCAATAGACAAATTGATGTCTCTCTTTGATGGAAATTCTAGGATTTCCTTAAAGACATCCTAGAAATACTTCAAGACCAGTTGGTATTCAATATTTGTCACTTTATTTCTAGTTGCCTCTTCCATGTGGGCTTCAAAAAAATTACATCCTTTCCTGGAACTCTTTTTCAGTTGTATGGATGAAATTTCTCTAACAACTACAACTCTCGGAATGCCTTGAATCTTGCCTTGTTTCCCTTTCTCATCAAGACAAGTTATTGTTTTGTTGTAACAGTCTAGGAAAACATGGTGTTTTCCGAACCAATCCATGCCAATTAGACAATCATATGAACCCAAAGGTATAATGTTTACATATACCTTTGTGTTGAGTTCATTCTTGTCTATTGGGAAATATTTAACCAACTCATTGATATTTCTCTTAGCCCACATGGCTAACTGAACTAACCAATATTTCTTATTCTTACTCCTTTGCAAGTGAAATATTTCAATAATGTTATAGTTTATGTAACTATGGATAGCTCCAGAATCAATTAAAATCGATATGGGTTAGTTATCAATATTACCTTCCAATTCAATCATGGGGGATTAATACCCTTCTTGCTTGTTGTCCAAGGTTGCATAAATACTCGACATGTTTCCTCCCATATCTTCCATTGTTTCAGCCTCATGAATGTTTTGGACAATCCTCATTCTTTCTCCTTTATGAGGGAAGTCCTTATACAAGTGATTCCCCTCACATCCCCAACATTGCATAGGTTGTTGCCTTGGCCTTTTCCCAAAAGAATCTAATGTATTGTATTCATTTTGGGTTGATTGGCCTTACTGATTTTCTTGAGAGTTATTCTTGAAAAGGGGTGGCTTAAAACATTTCTTCCTTTTCTCCCTCTTTCCTTTCATCCTGCCATTCCAAGTCTTTTGAAAGACTAGCCATCCTTTGCTCTACTCATAGAGATTCCTTTCTCTCCTTATGGTCTCCTCCAAAGTTTTGGCATTATCATATTGTATCTTGTCATTGTAGAAGGAGGATAACCCACTAAGAAACATTTGTATTTTGACCTTCTCATATTTTTATGAAGTCAACATACTTCAACAATTCAAAGAATTTATTCTCATACTCATCTATTGTCATGCTTCCCAACTTGAGTTCAAAGAACTCTTTCATATTCCTCTCATAGTAATGCTCAGAAAAATATTTCTATTTAAAAAATCCATTGAACTGCCTCCATGAGACCCTCTTCTCATCAAATATTCTTGGCTTTCTTAAGATGGTCCCACCACATGGTTTCCTTTCCTTGCAAGTGGTAGGTTGAAATTATTTTTTCTACCTTGGAGGGGTAATCATGCAACTAGAAATATTTCTTCATTTCCAACAACCAGAACTTGGCCTCTCCTCCCTTCTTATGCTCACCATTGAAATTTTGAATTTTCTCCCTTCCTGAGTTCAACCTGCAAGATTTCTCCCTCATGTCTTCTCCTTTGTCTCCTAACAAGGCACAAACTGTTGAAATTACTAAGACAACTGAGAGGGGGGGGTGAATCAGTTGTTACTGTGCTTAAACAATTTTATGCCTATTGAAATATTATTAATCTTCTCCAAGTGATCATCAAGATTATGCAAGACATGGACAACAAAAATAATAGGCATCAATAACACTTATGGTATACACAGAGACATATATTCATGAGGAAACCTCTTCTTCTTGGAATGATAAGCAGTCTTTTATGTTTTGTACATCATCAATCTTTGAGTACCAACTCAAAATGAGGCTACAACCTCTTATTTAACAAGCTGCAACTTGTTGAGAGCACCAACCCTCTGGTTTCTCTATCACCCATTAGAAGGAAGCACCAACTCCCTAAGTGTTCCAGGACCAACTAGATGGAAGCACCAACTTCCAATCACACAAGCACCAACCTGTATAATAGAGAACAATGGTTCTCCCTTGCACCACCCTACCACCCTGGCTTTTCTGGATGCAACCAGATGGAAGATATGACTCCCTGTGTTCAAGAACCCACTTGGAACTCTGAGGAAAACATTCCTCCCTAGCACCTCCCTACCACCCCGAAATATAAATCTTTGCTTTCTGAAATTTATTACAGTGATACAATATTTATCAATGTCTTACTAGTCTCATCATTTTTCTGCTACACTGCTCTTCTCTGTCTGCATCAGTGTGTTCCTGTTGCTCACATATTTTTGTGCATCCATTGCTCAGCTTCTCTTGTCCCTTTTATGCTTTGTTCTGCCTCTTCATTATTTTTGTTGCGTCTCTGATCTTCCCTTCAGATCATGCACTACCTCTCCACCTATGCACATGCATCACTATCGAAAAATCACGCTATCTTCTATGTTCTGCATATCTTTCACACATCGAGTCCTCTGCTTGATTATCATTCAAAATATCCATCTTATCTGGCCATTATCCAAATATTCTTTGGATTCTCTGGAAGTTATCCTGAGAATCTTTGGCTTCTTTGTCAGTCGAAATTATTTATCTTCTCTGGTAGTTACAGTCAGACATTTTTGGATTCTTTGGCTTCTAATCCCCTTCCTTCATGTGACCACTGTCAGTGACCATACACTTATTCAAAAGGCGCTCACAATCTTGTTCTAGCAAGTGCTAGCTCCCCTTTTTTGATATGACCTTGGGTGATGAACTTCACGTGACCACGCGATTGCGGGTGCCTCCATATGTGGTTTGAGGGAAACCCATTTTTCATCCCGCAATTCACTATTGAGCTCCATGTATGCCTTTGGTGATACTGTGGTTTTTATTGTGGCCCTCTCATGAAAAATTAAGACCTGAGCATGTTCTGGCCCCATAATCGATCATGATCATCGATCTCCAATCCCTTGGCGATGCCTCTCAATCAACGATCATTATCTACCTTCTTTCCTCCTTCCATGTGTGATCCCATATCTCCATGATCTATTGACAAGTAGCTCCCTTCCAAATCAATGGCTATGGTTTATTTCATCGGAAGTTTCAACTCTCAAATTTCGCTTTTCCCATATGACAATGTTCTAGAGTCGATGATCTACAGACACCTGTCTGAACAGATCAGATGATTTACACTTATCCTTTCACTGCTTAATCCATCGGCTAGGACTTAATCAAGCATTGATATGGATTACCACCATTTACTTTTGCATTTCGGGCTTCGGGAGATTCAACTCCTATGCACTCGTTTCTCCCGGAGTGCTTTCACCCAAATGCATAATCTTTTGACACGTACCCCTCCTGGTGATCAACGACTAGGGTCTTCTTCGGGTCTTTGGTTTTTGGGACTTCAGGACTTTAGGCTAATCACTGCTTCATTCTCCTCCAGAGTGGTCATGTGTTGAATATTTCATAGGAGGTGGAGACCGCTTATTGTCAGTTAACACTTCCACTTACAATGTCCTTCCACTGAACTAGATCAACGGTTGAGAATGCACCCAAAGTGATCTTCAGATAAGACAACTGAGAGTGACTTTCAACCTTCGTCCTTTGGGACTTTTGACATTTGTTGGTGATGAAACTCCCGAAGTAAATCTCCTGGAGTGACATAGCTTGCTTACGTCACTTGTTGACATGGCATGAGCCAATTTCCTCTGGACACTTGTCATCATATAATTATGCCATGTGTACTTGCTAACGTGGTCTTCCACATGTCCTTGCTGACGTGGTCTGCCACATGTCCTTGCTGAGGTTGTTTGTTGGCGTGGGTGAGACGTGTAGGAAGTGTAGTGGAGTGTGGAGGCAGAGCATGATAGTGGAGTGTGACGTGTAGCGGGTAGTGGAGTCTGATGTCAGAGTACGGAGGTGGTATGTATGAGTGGTTTGGTGGTTTACTCGGAGGGAGGGTTAGGTAGTAAGTGGTAATGACTGAGGGGGTCCGAGTTGACAGGAAGGTGACACGTATGAGGGTCCCACATGGGAAATACCACCAACTCGAACCCCCCCCCATGGTTAAAGGAAGAAAGGTCAAGGGAGTCCGATATGCCCTGTCGATTGTAGATCTAAGTTCCCTATTATCGGTTGTTGAGATTAGCACACCCTTCTTCTAACCTATCTTGTCCTTCCACTTTAGAATGATCTGACGGCTGAAATTTACTTCGGATAATCTGACGGTCGAGGATTTATTTCGGCTCTCCAAACTTTAGGGATTTCAAATCTGAAACTTTGTGCCTTGTTTATCCTATCCTTTACTTAATTTGATCCGACGGCTGACGGATATTCGAATGATCAGATTCTCAATCGTTTTTCCCGGCTTATCCTATCCTTCCATTTAATTCGATTCGATGGTTGAAAAAAATTTGGGTGATCGAGATCTCAGATCTCAGCCCTTGCTTATCCTATTCTTCCACTTAGAAGGATCCAACGTTTGTTGACTATTCGGTTGAAGGTCCTTTGTATCGGTGATCCAACGACCACTGTCACTCTTCCTCCTGAGCTTTCTCGCTTTTTGCTCGACCTTCTGTTCTTTCCTTCAATGACAAGAACACTCTTCCTGTAAACATGTCAAAAATATCCCCTTTTAGCATTGATGGCAACCCTGAAAGGCTACACTATTCTGCTTAGACCTCCAACTGTAGCATCCAAACCACACCTTTTCTCCCCCTTTGACATTAATGTCAAAGAAAACATGCTCCCCCTAAGTTGTTGCAGTACTTTCTAGAGGTATCATATATTCAACCAACACATACTCCCCCTAATAGGATGGAATCTCTTAGGTGAGAGAAGGGATGACACCCAACTTCTGACAGAGATATTCAAATGGTGTCTTGGCTAGGGGTTTAGTAAATATGTTTGCGATTTGTTCTTTGGAAGGAATATAATTTAGCTGAACAACTCTGTTTGTAACCTGCTCTTCAAAAAAATGATACTTTATTGGTATATTCTTCATCTTTGAATGGATAATAGTATTCTTCGAGACACTAATGGCACTAGTGTTATCACAGTGAAGTGGAATGGGATCAGTATAAGTTACCTTCAAATCTGCAAGAGTTTGTACCATCCATAATATCTGAGTGTAGCAAGTAGCAGTAGTAATGTACTATGCCTTTGTAATGGATAATGAAATAGATCCCTGGTTCTTACTAAGCCATGCTACTAAAAAATCACCTAAGAAGAATGCACCTCCACTGGTGCTGTTTCTCTCATCCAAACAATTTCCCAATCAACATCTGAATATGCAGTTAATTGAAAATTCTGATTTCTAGGATACCAAAGACCATAAGTCATTGTACCTTTCAAATATTTGAATATCCTCTTGATAGCTGCTAAATGACTTTGTTTAGGAGCAGACTGATAACGACCTACCATTCCAACAACTTGCATTATATCAGGATGGGATATTGTGATGTACAGAAGACTGCCTATCATTGATCGATATGTTCTTTGATCAACAGTAGGTGAAATATCATCTTTACTGAGCTTGCAACCAACCACCATAGGTGTACTAACATGAGAGGAATATTCCATCTGAAACCTCTTTAACATCTCTTTCAAATACTGTTCTTGAGAGATAAATATCCCTGCAGAACTCTTATTGATTCGTAAACCAAGAAAATATGACAGTTCTCCTATCATGGACATCTCAAACTTAGTCTGCATTGAATTAGAAAACCATTGAACTGAAGGGTCATTAGTGCATCCAAAAATAATTTCATCTACATAAACCAAAACAAATAATAAATCATCACCTTTAGACTTAATATATAGATTACTATCAACAATACCTTTCTTGAACCCTTTGTCCTGTAGAAATTTGTCTAGTCTATGATACCAGGCTCGTGGTGCCTGTTTCAGTCCATATAATTCCTTTTTCAACTTACAGACATAGTCAGGATTATCTGTCAATGAAAATCCTTCAACTCCACATATACATCTTCTTCTATATCTCCATTAAGAAATGTTGACTTAGCATCCATTTGATATACTTTAAAGTTCTTACGACAGGCATAGCCAAGAAACATTCTGATGGCTTCCAATCTTGCCATTGGTGCAAAGGTTTCATCAAAATCTTTTCCTTCAACTTGTGCATACCCCTTACATACCAATATGTCTTTATTCCTAACAATTTGTCCTTGTTCATTCATTTTGTTCTTAAAAACCCATTTGGATCCAATTACATTCTTATCTGTAGGTCTAGGAACAAGCTCCCAAGTATTGTTCTTCTCAATCTGATCCAGTTCCTCATTCATTGATTTTAACCAATTTACATCTTTACTTGCTTCATTAAATTTCTTGGGTTCCACCATGGATATGAAGGCTATATGTGAATGCTCGGTGTCTTTGATTATCCTTCTCTTGGTTTGTACACCTTTGTCTTTCTCACCAATTATTTGACCTGCAGGATGATTCTTTTGAGTAATTATGGAGGTAGAATTTGATGTTTTCTGTTGATTTGAGTCTGTCTGAGTATTTGTATCTTCATCTGACTCAAAGTCTTATTTTTCTGATTCTTGGACTTGTTCATCTTCAACTTCAACTATATCCTCTATTGTTGATTCAATATTTCTCACCTTTGGGACTCCTTCATCAAATTTTATGTCAATAGAATCAAGCAATTTATGCAGCCTCTTATTATAGCATCTATATCCTTTACTGTTTGTAGCATACCCTAAGAAGATGCCTTCATCAGCCTTGTCATCATACTTGCCAAGTTTTTCATTATTATTCTTTATGTAGCACTTACTTCCAAAGACTTTGAAGTGTTTGATTGAAGTAGGTCTTCCATACCACAGTTCATAAGGTGTCTTGTCACTGTGTGGTATGAGGTCAGCTTTGTTAAGAATATGGATTGTTGTGTGAATTGCTTCTACCCAGTAGGTTTGACCAATGTTCTTCTCATTCATCATTGACCCGACCATTTGTTGAACTATTCTGTTTTTCCTCTCAACTACTCCATTTTGTTGTGGAGTTCCTGGGATTGTGTATTCTCTCTTGATCCCATGTTTATCACAAAATTCCTTGAAATCACTTTACATAAATTATCCTCCTCTGTCTAATCTTATGGCATTTAACATGTTTCATGTTTGATTCTTAGTTAAAGCCTTAAATATTTTAAATTTCTCAAATGCTTCAGCTTTTTCTTTGAGAAAAGCAACCCAAGTGAGTCTAGAGTAATCATCAATGATCAGCATGAAGTAGTTTTCCTTCCATGTGCCTTCCTATATTTATGGTCCACATAAATCCATATGAACTAATTGGAGTGGTTTCTATGTTGAAATAGAACTCTTGGATTTAAATTGTGTCCTGGTTAGCTTTCCTACTTGGCAGGGTTTACACATAGAATCTTGTGGCTTTGATATTCTTGGAAGATCTTTTACTGCCTCAAGATTTTTGAGCTTGATTAAGTGATTAAATTTTAGATGTCCAAGTCTCCTATTACATAACCAACTTTCATCATGTTTTCTTAGATGACACTCTTCTCTATATTCTTTCAGCGCATATACATTAATATGTGTCCTTATGCCTTTAGCCACCACTTGTCCCAAGTTTACATACTTTATCTTAAAATCTTTGGAGGTGAACACCACTTCACATCCTCTGTCACACATTTGACTGACACTGAGAAAATTATGTTTCATCCCATCTACAAGAAGAACATTCTGGGATTTTCCTTTACCATTACTCAAACTCACCATCCCTTTACCCTTGATTTTACCTGGTTCATGATTTCCAAAGGTCACATTTCTTGTTTTCTTTTACTTATATACATAAACTTATCCTTGTCTCCAGACATGTTCTTGGAATATCCATTGTCTATATACGAGGGGTCTTTTTGTTTTTGAGCTAAAAGAACTATACCAGATTTTTCACTATCTTTCTTTTTCCATGTGTTGGCATTTCTGGCTAAGAGTTTTATCCTTGGATCTGCGTTGTAATTCTTCAGATGGCAGTTTGCAGCTTTGTGGCTGAAGTTATGACAATTATAGCATTCGAGCTCATTGTTCAATAGTTCAAATCGATTGGTGCAACTTTGTCTACTCATTGGTTGTTTAGTACTATGTTGAAAAGATTGTTTATTTCTTGATCTCCTCAGTTGCAAGTATCTAAACTTAATTTGACAATTTGCAATCTTATGACCAAAATTAGAGCAGTAAAAACAATAACCATGGAAGAAATTTTTGTACCTAAAGGATGGCCTTTTTATTGGAATTTGTTGCTCCATCTTCTGATATTTTTTTTTTTATCAGGGATCATCTTGTCTTTATTATCTTTTGGTGGCAGAGTACTCACATGGTTTGATTGTCTGCTGACTTGGAACTTGGTCATCTTTAGGGCTATTTTCTTTCTAGTTGTTTATTGCTTGAACCACTTACATAGCCTAAACCAGTCTTCAACAAAGGAGATCTTTGTTTGCTCAGAATGTCATTTAGTTCTGTTGAGGCTTTAATGCTTGGAAGATTTTGGAGATATAATTCTTTAAACTTCTCCATCTCTTTCCTGGTTTTTACTACCTCTTCTTCGAAGGCTTCACATCTTTCCTTCTTCTATGATAACTGTTGTTTTAGAATGTCCTCTATTTTATTTTCCTCCTCTTTTAGCAAGGCAAAGTCTTCATCAGGTTTTTTACTATCTTTCTCGAACTGTATCAACAATTGTTTTTGTTTTTTCTTCTTAAATACGAGTCTAGCAATTTCTTCTAGGGCACTGATCAGTTCTCCTTCTAAGTCAACCATGTCTTATTCATCATTATCATCACTTCCTGTAATTTTATTATCATAATCATCTTTGGCCATAAGCATAAATTCATTAACCTTATATTCACAGGAAGAATCACTATCTGTGTCTCATAAAGAGTCATCATTGTTTACACATAAACTTTTATTTTTTCCAAGTCTCTTGGATTTGTACTTCTCTTCACCTTTAGAGTTATGTTCCTTCTTCTTGTGTGGACACTTAGATTCAAAGTGACCTATATTTCCACAGTTAAAACATTTGAAGGGAAACTTGCCTTGGTACTTGCCTGATCCTTTCTTTAGTCTTCTCACAATTTTTTCTTCAATTTCATCAGGCTCAGAATCCTCATTCTTATCTGCTTTAAATGATGCTTCTCTAGAGGTGGGTTTATATTTACCTATCCTCATTTCATATGTAGCCAACATTCCTAGAAGTTGATCAAAAGGTAGATATTTTAGATCATTAAGTTCTTCTATAGTAGAGACCTTTGGGTTGAACCTGTCTGGCAGAGATCTCAAAAATTTCTAAACTAAAGAGGCTTCCTCAATTTTTTCACCAAGTCCTTTCATTGCATTTACTATTTCTTCAACTCTTAGAAATTACTTCCCAACAATTTCATCATCTTTCATCTTTAGTTGTTCAAACTGTAATATGTAGGTTTGAATCTTAGCATCCTTTACTTTCTCATTTCCTTCATAACTGCTAATGAGTTTCTCCCAAGCAGAATCAAGCTGCATTACTTTTACAAATTTAGCTTCAGCAAGCCCACTCAAGGTAGCATTCATTTTTTTTTCATTGAAGCTAAATTCTAACTTATCATATTTAGAAGCTAGTACAACTAGATTTACATAACCATTCTCTACCACATCCTAGACATCTGCACCTAAAGCCATTATGTAGGTGCTCATCCTAACTTTCCAAAAGGAAAAGTTTGTTCCATTGAATAGGGGGGCCTTATTCATTGAAGTTCCTTCATGGAAAGTCATGTTAAATCTCTAGGATCTACCCTTAGATAAAAGGAACCCACTCTGATACAAATTTTTGAAATTACTAAGACAACTGAGAGGGGGGGAGGGGTGAATCAGTTGTTACTGTGCTTAAACAATTTTATGCCTATTGAAATATTATTAATCTTCTCCAAGTGATCATCAAGATTATGCAAGACATGGACAAAAAAAATAATAGACATCAATCACACTTATGGTATACACAGAGACAAATATTCACGAGGAAACCCATAAAGGGAGAAAACCTCTTCTTCTTGGAATGACATGCAGTCTTTTATGTTTTGTACATCATCAATCTTTTAGCACCAACTCAAAATGAGGCTACAACCTCTTCTTTAAAAAAATGCAACTTATTGAGAGCACCAACCCTCTGGTTTCTGTAGCACCCACTAAAAAGAAGCACCAACTCCCTAAGTGTTCCAACACCAACTAGATGGAAGCACCAACTTCTAGTCACATAGGCACCAACCTGTATAACAATGGTTCTCCCTTGAACCACCCTACCACCCTGGTTTTTCTGGCTGCAACCATATGGAAGCTACAACTCCCTGTGTTCAAGAACCCACTTGAAACTCTGAGGACAACAGTCCTCCCTAGGACCTCTCTACCACCCTAAAATATAAATCTTTTCTTTCTAAAATTTATTACACTGATACAGTATTTATCAATGGCTTACTAGTCTCATCATTGTTCTACTACACTTCTATGTTATGCCTGCATCAATGTGTTCCTATTGGTCGCATATTCTTGCACACCAATTGTTCAACTTGTCTTGTCCCTTTCATGCTCTGTGTTGCCTCTTCATTCTTTTCGATGCGTCTTTGATCTTCCCTTCAGATCATGCACTGCCTCTCCACCTACGCACATGCATCACTATCAAAAAAGCATGTTATTGTCTCTGTTTTTCATATCTTTCACATGCCAAGTCCTCTACCTGATCATCATTCAAGCTCTCCATCTTCTCTGGTCATTATCCAAATATTTTTTAGTTTCTCTAGCAGTTATCCCGAGAATCTTTGGCTTCTCTGTCAGTTGAAATTATTCGTCTTCTCTGGCAGTTACAGTCATAAATTTTTGGCTTCTAAGCCCCTTCTTTCACGTGACCATCAATGGTGACCATACACCTATTCAAAAGGTGCTTCACGATCTTGGTCTAGCGAGCACTAGATCCACTTTTTTTATATGACCTTGGGCAATGAACTTCACATGACCATGCGATTGTGGGAACGTCCATAAGCGGTTTGAGGGAAACCCGCTTTTCTCCCCTTAATTCACTACAGAGCTTCACGTATGCCTTTGGTAATACCATGGTTTTAATTGCGGCCCTCTCACAAAAAAATAAGACCTGATCATGTTCTAGCCCCGCAATTGAGCATGACCGTCGATCTCCAATCCCTTGGTGATGCCTCTCGATCAACGACTGTTATCTACCTTCTTTCTTCCTTCCACACGTGATCCCAAATCTCAACGATATTTTGACACGTATCTCCCTTCCAAATCAACGGATACGACTTATTTTGTCCTTTCGGTCTTTAGGAGTTTCAACTCTCAAATTTTTCTTTTCCCATATGAAAATATTCCGGAGTCGATGATCTGCAGACACATGTTCGAACAGATCGGATAGTTTACACTTATCCTTTCATTGCTTAATATGTCGTCTAGGACTTAATCAAGCATTGTGATAGACGACCACCATTTACTTCGGCACTTCGGGCTTCGGGAGATACAACTCCTATGCACTTGTTTCTCCTGAAGTGATTTCGCCCGAATTCATAATCTTCTAACACATACCCCTCCTAGTGATCAATGGCTAGGGTCTTATTTGAGTCTTCGGTGTTCGGGACTTCAGGACTTTAGGCTAATTGTTGCTTCATTCTCCTTCGGAGTGGTCACCTGCTGAATAAGTCATAGGCGGTGGATATTGCTTGCTGTCGGTTAACACTTCCACTTACACTGTCCTTCCACTGAACTAGATCAACGGTTGAGAATGCATCCGAAGTGATCTTCAAATCGTACGGATGAGAGAAACTTTGGACCTTTGTCCTTCGGGAATTTGGGACTTTTGACATTTTTTGGTGATGAAACTCTCGAACTAAATCTCCCATAATGACGTAGCTTTCTTACGTCACTTGTTGACATGGAACGAGACAATTTCCTCTTGAAACTTGTCATCATCTGATTATTCCATGTGTACTTGCTAACATGGTCTTCCACATGTCCTTGCTGACGTGGTCTGCCGCATGTCCTTGCTGAGGTGGTCTGCTAACATGGGTGAGATATGTAGGTAGTGTAGTGGAGTGTGGAGGCAGAGCGTGGTAGTGGAGTGTGACGTGTAGCGGGTAGTGGAGTATGACGTCAAAGTGCGAAGGTGGTAAATATGAGTGGTTTGGTGGTTTACTCAGAGGGGGGGTTAGGAAGTAAGTGGTAATGAGCAAGAGGGGTCTGAGTTGACAGTAAGGTGACACGTATGAGGGTCCCACATGGGAAATACCACCAACTCTGACCCCCCCCCCC
>WSFP011449898.1:0-19822 GCA_009831015.1 Picea engelmannii
AAATTATCCTCATTGTGTTATAATATAATTACTCATAATTATCATATGAGTAATTTATTGAGTTAGTGTTAAACTACTTCTAAGAGGGAAAAGAGAAAGTAAAGACTTCAATAATTACTACGCCATGGGTATTAGGTTAAGAAAAACATTTATACCCTATCCCTTAAAAAGGAACTTAGGGGTTGGGTGTGTGACAATATCAATATATATTTTATTAAGGTAAAACATGTCAAACCACTATACACCTGTTGGCCCTTGACCAAGTTTTGAAGATCCTTGGTCATGTTTGACCTATTTTTTGGACCTCGATAGGATGTCGAAGGAGGAGTGCAAGACGAAGTGGAGATCACGGGATATCAATCCCTTTTTAGGAATTTTTGGGTTTTGGGCTTATGTAACGGGTATGGGAATGCCATCCCATGGGTTTACCCATACTTAGGCCTATTTTGTAATATATAAATAGAAGACTAGGTGATGTAAGTAGTGATCAATGGATGAGTGCTAGTACTGGATATGTGAAAGAAGCCATGATTAGGAATTGCAAAGCTAACTGAAAGTCATCTGTAGTGCTTTGTGCGCAGACTGTGTAAGGCTTTGTGCCTAGATCTACTTGGGGAAGGAGGATCTAGCGAAGTGCACACAGATCTCCTGTCCTATGCGGAGTAGTGTTCTAATGCTTTGTGCCTATAAGACGCTTGACATAAGATAATAAAGAGAAGAAGAGTTGGTGGGCGTAGCCCCAGGGTTGGGGTGAACCGCGTATATCCTGTGTTGTGAATGCTTTGTGATTTTGGTTGTTCTTTTGTTTATGTGATTCTATTCTTAGTGCGATGTTAAATTATATATGAATATGATATGATAGTTTAATGTTGAATAATGGAATTGAATTCTAGATCTGATCTCTATGTGTGTGCTTCATGCTTAAATCTATTGGATCTGTGTGAATACTGTGTTGATCTGTTGTTAGGGTTTAACTGCGTTGTGAATTAAAGTTGAATACTAATGAACTGTAATAACTAAATACTCTCTTAAGGTATTACAATCATAGATCTATGTCTTAGCTAAGTTTGCAGACATATGAGTCCTGCAACCACCCCTACCTCTACCTCATGTGAGACTTCATTTGCTTCACAGATGTTGCCGAAAGGGCCAATAGTTAGGGTTTTGTTGGTTCTTTGTTGTAGCGTTGAACCCCAGGTCTGCTCTTGTGCCAACAAATGGTTCCGTTGCCAGCACCTGAAACTATGATTGCTAGGAACTAAGGAAAGATAAGCTCTGTGCAAAGATATGACCTGAAACTGTGAAAGCTTCGTGCGTAAATCTATTGCCCTGGTGCACAATACTCTACTTGGATTGTAAAGATCTGTGCTAAGAAGAGAAGTCTGATTTGAAGAAAAGAGGTAAAATATGAACGATTTTGTGTTCTGATAGAGGTAAGAATAATGAAAAGTTTTAGATCTGGAAGCTTTGTGCTCTGGCGAAAGTAAGACAAGTGGAAATTTTTGTTTCAAGAATATGGATCTAGGTACGCTTGACAAATTTTTTCCTAGCCTGAAAACTAGGGCACAACTAGAAGAAATAAGATTTGATATAATTAGATCTGATAAGAATAGTGAAAGATATGTTATTCCTATGCATAGAAAGAATGTTTGGACTAATAAATGGATGTAGGATTCTAGAAATATTTTTTTGTAGGTTAGCTACTATAATACTAGTGCGTAGTATAGGAAAGGTCGAGTATCATTTAAAAGAAAATGAGGATTAACCCTTTGTTACAGTTGCATAAGACTGGGACATCTGGCTAAGGAATGTCCTGATAGATGATCTAGTTGTCTTTTTTGTAAATCTATGGATCATGAAGTTTTAGATTGTCCTAGAATGATTGCTAATATTGAAAGAATGAATATGGAACAAGTAGACCCCGAGAAAGGTCACAAAACTGAGACCATGGAAGAACCCCAGAAGAAATTAGATATTGTACTATTATAGATGAAAGAAACACTGAATGACCATTGAGATACTAATCTATCAGAGATCTTAAAAGAGAAAGAGAAAATAGAAGTAAGAATAGGAGACTTCGACATCGACTGTACTCTCGATGAAGAAACACAGGTGAATATCATGACAGAAATAACTTGGGAAATTTTGGGAAAGCCTGCTATGACTCCTTCATTAGGAGGAATAGGATTATATAGAGGAAAGTTGATAACCCTATGTGGAATACTTACCTAGATATCTAAGAGTGCTCAAGGAACTTCGACAGAAGAGGATTTTGAAGTTGTTAAATTTATTGAGGACATCGCCCCATTTTCTATACTACTAGGAAAACCTTGGATTGAAGGGGATCAGTTTAGAAGGAAAGAAGAAGAAGTCTTAGAGAAGAAGAAGCAAGAATTAAAAGATTTCATGACTAGGAGGATCGCACACTTGATTGAAGAACAGGAGAACAGATCGAATCTATTTAGGACCATGGATGTCGAAGTTGAAAGAACAAAAAAAGACTCACAGAAGACTGAAGCACCTACCCCTGATAGAGAAGAAGTATTGCCCTTGAATCCTAGGAAAGAATCTCAACAGTGCGAAGTTACTATGCCAAGAGGAGATAAGAATCATAATGGAAAGAGGAATACTGAGACGAAGCTCACTGGAAAGAAGGCTAAAAAACTAAGAAAGAAGAGATCAAAGATTGAAAAGTTACAAAAGGTTCCAAAGGGAACTTCATAGAAGGAAAATTTACAAAACTTGAACTTCGTCGGGATATCAGAACAACATCACATGGAACTTTGCCATGGCGAATAAATATAGCCGTTGGGAACAATATAACCATTAGACTGATACCCCGAATGGGTAGAACAACATTTATGGTCAGAAAGGATGCCATGAGACCATTGGGACCACGTCGTAACAGACATAACTGAATTAATTAAGGTCTCTTGTCCATTGGAAAGATCTGTTACATTGTTGTCTACTTATTCCGTCAACTGTTGCACTGAGAAAAATTTTGCAAATTCTATTAGAAAGAACTCATTTCTACCGCACTGTGATTAGTAAGATCGACACCAGTTCTATTTTTTTCATTCATTCATCTGATCTAAGCAAGTATGTCGGACGAGATCAACGCCGCAGAGAAAATCATCGAAGAAGTTCTCATCGATCTCATGGCCAAGAGAGTAATGTTTGCAAGTATTCAAGCATCCTCGACGAGAGGAGTACAAGCCTCTCTGTCAACCGCTCGCGGATCTGGAACATCCCTAGTCGTCACAAAAAAGAGAACCAAGCAAAGAGATGACCTAGCAAATGCGAAGCTAATCCCAACCATATTACCCGACTACATCCCACCTCTAGCTGGCGTGGTGAGTCGTGATAGTGTGCCGAGAGATTTTGAATACACCATGGTTACTGCATACCTCTCGAATGGGATATGCGTAGTTCATGCACAACATGACAAGATCGCAACGTTGAAGTTCAATGAATTCAACTTAGGAGACCGCAAGAACCATAGTATGCTTTCCCCGTATAAATACTTGACCAGGACGAATGGGAAGAACTCGAAAATAATCCCCTTTTCCGTGGGCGATGAACCTCGCGCAATCCACCCTATTGAATGTAATGAAAATCCCACAATTTGGATGAAACTAGGAAGTTAACACCTGTGTCAGGCTCGTACTTTCATGTTACAATGGCGGCTACGTATGGCTAGGACGTTGTATCATAATCGATCCGATGTTGATCCATACGATCACTGGATTGAGTATGCAAGGACTTGACCCGTAGGAATTCTATCTAGGGAAATCCACAGATCACGCGTTAGCACAGAAGATCAAGGATACATACGATGATGTTGAGAAGGTGATGCGAGGCTACAAGGTAGCTTCCATCCAGAACAACGCAGTACACCTAGCATGCCAATTAATCACAGAAAATATAGTAAGGAAGAACAGACCAAGGCAGTTCATGGGCTTTTTCGTTGACCTCATAGGGAAATACGTGGAAGGAATACATATGATTTGGGCGAAGTACCTAGTTAATCAGTTGGAATTAGACTTCTGCGAAGCACAGGATCAGGGCTATGAGTTACACTTTAGCTGGCTCCTGATCCTAATTGTGTTTGTTTCTTGGGAGATGCTGGAAGGTGCGACCTTCCTAGACATTGAGCTGTTCGAGTTTCTTGCTGAGAAGTTTTCCATGCTTTGGTACTCAAGCAACATGGGAAAACAATGGTATTCGAACGCAGTTTTTCATACGTACTATCTCCAGATGAAGAGGGATATTGAATCTAAACCTCGCATAATGCCGAACACCCTACAGTGGTTCCAACCCCTCATGAAGTTCTGCGCAGATCGACACTTCATCTATATTACTATGCGAGTAGATGAACATAAGGAGGAGCTTTAGTCGTACTACAAGCTCACAAAAGATGACCTCGAGGAGATAAATAAGGACTGGTCAGCATACTTCCTTATCCTTGTTGACCCTCCTGAGATGTATGATCATGAACTTGACAGCTTGGTGGTCACTCACAAAGAACATGACACACCTGAAACTAGTAGAAGGAAGAAGACTGAAGAAGTCCAAGACTTAAGCAGTGCCTCAGAAAATACTGCTTCAGTATCACCTAGCCGAGGGGGTGATGACGAAGTAGAAGAGATAAATGGCAAAGCAGATGAGTAGAAGCAAGGTGAATAAACAATTCCTAGAGATGAGGTTGATCCCTTGAATAAGAGGAAGGTTTCTACCCCGAAACCCTCTTCCTAAAATAAATCCAGAGCCACCTTGACCAAGATGCAGACTATGCTCACTGTTGTAAATGATGCCTCGCGGGAAATCTTGTAGAAACATGAAGCCAAGCAGGAGGAGATGTACGAAAGAATCGAGGTCAAACTCTGAGGGGTACAATGGGCCCTTCAGTCTAGTCGCACAATGTGCACTTCACCCCTACCATCGAGAGAACCAGAGTTGGGAGATGAGGCAACCCAACTCCGCCGACTAGCTGATGTGATCGAAGCTCACCTTCATCGTGCATAAGAAGAAATAGAACAATCCACCTAGGCCCTGAAGCAAGTGCAATAAGTACTCATAGAACAACACTGATTTTCATAGCAAGAGAAGGTTTCCCTCTAGACAAAGTTTGAAGAGGAGAAAACATAGATTCAACAAGAAAACGAGCAGTTTCTCGTAGAGCAACTGGAAGTGAAAGAAGAATTCAATAGAGAACTCCACTCTATGACAGTCTTAGAGACAAAGGCATAAGACCGCATTGAGCATCAAGTAGAGAAGCTCACGTAAGCTATCCAACAACTACAACAAAGAATAAAAGAATTAGAGCTCCAGTGCTCGACACCCCGTAGGATGTGAGAGATCAAAGAGATGCGACTGCTCGAAGCATAGTTGAGAGAATAAAGGCCCTTGCCATGGAATGCAAGAAACTAAGTGATCACAGTTCCCATAATTATGAGAAACTCACTGAGAATCTAGAACTGAAGGCATTGGAGTCACATCTCCAGGAGGTGAAGCAACAAGAAGAAACAATACAGGCGTAGTTGAAGCCCCTATTAGCTGTTGAAAGGATGAAACGATCCCAAGAGAACTGCACTGCTCAACATCAGGTCCACATCATTCAGAGAAGAGTCATGGAAATGACTCGGAGGATCCAACCTATACAGGATGAGGCTTGCCAACTGTTCTCAGAGATTGAAGGCTGAGGAGCAGAACTGGAGCAAGTCATCACTATAGCTGAAAAACGCCTAGAGGGACCTATCAACGAAGTTGTTACACAAGAGTTAGCTGAGCAGGAGGCCATGGCACATCAACAAGTCAAAGAAACTCGAGCCAAGCTTGAGGCTTTTGTAGTAGAGATACCCAGATCAGAGTGACTCGGGACGAGTCACAGGTGAGTGTTGGGGGCTTGTTGGCCCTTGGCCAAGTTTTGAGGATCCTTGGTCATGTTTGACCTATTTTAGGGACATCGACATGCTGTCAAAGGAGGAGCACAAGACAAAGCGGATATTGTGGGATCTTGACCCCTTTTTAGGGATTTTTGGGTTTTGGGCTTATGTAACGGGTATGGGAATGTCGTCCCATGGGTTTACCCATGCTTATGCTGATTTTTTAATATATAAATAAAAGACTAGATGATGTAAGTAGTGACCGATGGCTAAGTGCTAGTACTGGCTATGTGCAAGATGACATGATTAAGACTTGCAGAGCTAAGTGAAAGTCATCTATAGTGCTTTGTGCGCAAAATGTGTAAGGGTCTGTGCTTAGATATAATTGGGGAAAGAGGATCTGGCGAAGTGCGCGCAGATCTCCTGTCCTATGCGGAGTAGTGTTCTGATTCTTTGTTCTTGTAAGATTCTTGACAGAAGATAATAAAGAGAATATGAGTTGGTGGATGTAGCCCCAGGGTGGGGGTGAACCATGTATATCCTGTGTTGTGAATGCTTTGTGCTTTTGGTTGTTCTTTTGTTTATGTGATTCTATGCTTAGTGCGATGTTAAATGATAGATGAATCTGATATGATAGTTTAGTGCTGATTAATATGAATGAATGCTAGATCTGATCTCCATGTGTGTGCTTCGTTCTTAAATCTATTGGATATGTGTGAATACTGTGTTGATATGTTGTTAGGGTTTAGCTGCGCTGTGAATTAAAGATGAATACTAATGAACTGTAATAACTAAGTACTCTGTTAAGGTATTAAAATCATAGATCCATGTCCCAACTAAGGTTGTAGATAGAGTCCTGCAAACACCCCTGCCTCTACCTCAGGTGAGACTTCATATGCTTCGCAGGTGTTGCCGAAAGGGTCAGTATTTAGGTTTTTGTTGGTGCGTTGTTGTAGTGTTGAACCTCGGGTCTGCCCTTGTGCCAACAACACCTTATTCACTAAATATTCCTTTATTTTGTAGAATTTAATGTTAGAAGGATCATTGATGTTACATGTAGGAACATATTGTTGTAGGAGACATAAGAATGTTGAGAAGCATAATTGTCACCCATGTCATTAATATAGAAATATATAAAATCATAGCCAATGAAATCACACATAAAACTAATGGTATCTATTCCCCACATACAATAAACATGGGATATGCTTTCCTAACATCAACAACATACCTATAAAATTGCATAAGTCTATACATAATTGAGGTAGGAGCATTGAAGTCATCCTAGGGATGCCACAATTAAGGTGGTTGAGGAACATGACAATGATACTATGTCAATGATTGGTTGTTGTAGGCTATGAATGGATACAATATGTGATAGGATGCAGGGAGTGACAACATTGTTGTATATCATAATAATTCTGTAGATTATGGCAGTGAAACAAATGGGAGTGCTACTATAGGATGGACAGATGTTGAGGATTAACGTGTTGTTGTAGAATCATCTGTGGGCATTATGAATCAGGTGTAATTTCCCTTGGCTACGAAACTTATCTATGTAATGATACATAATTGAGCATGAGGGAAAATAGCAACACGGGGTAGCAACACTCAAACTGCATTGTCCATAGAGAAACCATCAATTATCTAACTAGATTCAAAATCCTTTTCATTAATGAATAGGATAGTTGATCTATGGAAGATCAAAACATATTTTGAAATTGAAAATACTTCCTTGAATTGTGTTATTTCATCATATATTAGATCTAATATTTGGATGGTTCCGAATTGATTGGGTCTATTTTGAATTCCATTCTCGGAAAAAAAAGTCGCGAGGAAATTTATCCACATTGGAAGAAGGGATTATGGAGGACATGTTGAGGAAGGAAATCATTTTTGAGTGGAATTTGGAAGGTCATGCTGCAGGAGAAGAGTCACTGCAAAGAGGAAGAATCTGAAGTGAAAAGAGGAAAGGACATGAGAAGTTCATTGGGAAGTTGAAGCAGACAGTTTCTGAAGGTAAAAAAGCACAGTCTCAAGTAGCTACAAAGAGGGTTAGAAAGAAGAAGAAATATCGTGGGAGGAAGGGGGAGAGGAATAGTTTAGGTTGCCATGGTCTCTGGCCTGACAAGCCAATGAAGTTTGTAAGCTCATATGAAGAAATGGAGCATGTGTATTTAAGTTTGTATAAAAATGAATAAAAGGATTAGGGTTTTACAAATTTAACTCTTGTACGTATGCATTGATGAATTTGTATGATGTTATCTTACTATGTTTTTTTTTTTTTTACAGAAACGGGTAATGGTTTTTTGATTATAGAAAGCAGTGGCGAAGCCACTGATGTGGTTACATATGGACTGAGACAAGCTCTACATAATGGTTACAAAACCTGGAGGCTATACTTCCTTCTAGGTGGAGGATATTATAACACTAACAGAGTTATTAATTGCGGAGGATTCTATACAAAATGCCTTCATCGCTGCAGTGGTTTCATATCTCCAATCCTTACTTCTGAAATGTTGATCAAATTACTTTGGATCACCCTACTTGGGTTGGTTCCTCTCCATCTTCCATTCTTTGTTCAACTGTTCCATTTTTTCTTCAAAACTGTTGACTCTGTTTTCGAACTCTTATTTAGGATATTTGAGCTCTTTGCGAAGCTTTCCCAGCTCCTCTATTAGCCCTAATTTGGTTGTGGTGATATCCACTTCAAGCATTTCCAAGCGTCATCCTGCATCGATATCTAAGTTCTGGAAGAAGTCCAGTTGATGATCCAACATATGTTTGAGGCGTTGCAGGGTTTCTTCCAATGAAATCAACCTTTCTTCAGTCGTGGGCTTGCTTCCCGAGCTAGACGCCATCTCCTTCTCCTTCCTTGCTGCTACTGGTTTGCTGAGGCTTTGCACGTGGCCCTCTCTGCCTCTTCTTGACTGTCTCGCTTGCCCTCAGATGCTCCTGGGATGAGGAGACTCTTCCTTTATTCCCTTTTTATTTACAATTTCTTCCAGATTTGCCTCCCCGAAATGATTCACACGATCTAAGAAGTATGGGTGTGTTGCTGATGTGAAGGATTTCCCTAGAATATCATCGACCAAATGATGTTTACATCCTTCCATTATGCCATTTTCTTTGTCTTGAACTTCCATGGAATCTCCCCTGTATCTTGTCTCTTGTGCCTTTTTTCCTTTCCATCTCGTGCCCCTATCAACTACCGGTCCCTTTTCCCGAGTCTCATGGAAGATCCATTCTAGTTGTGGTTCCATTTATTTGCAAGGTTCCAATATATGTGAGGGATCCTTTATTGGCCTCAGTGTCTACTGACACATTCTGACTTTGAAGGACATGGTAAATCTTGTAAGTGCAGAGATTTCCAAGGAGGAGCTGAATTTTCTCCAGAATGTGATGGAGTTTCGCATTTTTGACTTTGTCACTGAAGATTAAGGCTTGGATTACTAACCTGGAGTCTCCTATTATCACCAGATCTTGGATGTTGTGTTTAATTGCTTGAATTATCCCTTGCTAGAGGGCCAACGATGTTGTTATATTATATTCCAAGTCCCCAGGAAAAACTTAGTTCCGGGTGACCTGTGGGGCTTACCAAGACTCGTCCTCCTCCAACCAAACCTGTATTTCCTTTGGAGTCCCCGTCAAAGAACAAAATATGCTTGTTTTTCTTTCTCTTCCATTCTTCGAAATCATGCCCCTCCTTCCGAATTTCCCAATTTTCCTGTTGTGGATTGATGTCTTTTTGTTGTTGTTGATCCTGGAGTTTAAAGTGTTCGATCCATTGTTCCTCTTCCGGCTCCAGGGGCATTGAGTTTTTAACTTTTCAAAAGTAAGGAGCGCTCTCCCCAAAATATGCTTTTATCTTAGTTGCAACTTGGGCAGGGATACTTTTGGTCTCCCTAAATAGCCTGTTATTTCTTTCGAGCCAAATCTTCCAGAGAATGAATTTTGGGAGAGTTCTCTAGAGGGTGGAGATTTGACTCTTTTTTGCTGTCTGGAAGGGACAAATGGAGTTCCAATTTTGGAGCAGGATGTTTAATTATTGAGGCAGAACGATGGTATTAGGTTGTAGTCCCGTGGACAATTGTCAGACTTCCTTGGAGTAATCACATCTTATGAGAAGATGGTCTGTAGTTTCCTCTTCTTGAAGACAGAGTGGACATCTGTGAGGACCTTCCCATCCTCTTCTTCTTAAGTTTTCTCCAGTCAGGATACCCCTATGTGTCGTGGTCCAAAAAAACATATCTATCTTTGGGATAGATTTGGCGGTCCAGATTGCTCTCCATATTGCTGTATCTGGGGGGACATTAGGGGCAATTATTATGTGGTGATACCCAGTTGCTGTAGTGTAATTTCCAGAGCGTGCTCCCCATCCTCTCTTGTCTTTTTTCCTTTCTTTAAGGGGGTTTTTCCCTTGTAGGTAGAACTTCAGAGTGTTCCACTCGTCTTCTAAGTCTGGTGGTCTATTAGCTATTTCCCATTTTAGCCAGGGTTTTGGTTCATCATTCCCCCAAACTGAGATGTCCCACAAATTATTTAAATTCTGAGTTCTCATCCATTCTTTGAGACAGTTAAGGTCCTATATCAAGCCTAGCGGGGGGTCTCCCATTATTGACTCTTCCCAAACGTTGATATCTTTTCCTTTTCTTGGCATCCATGTAAGTTGGGGGCTAAAGTGTTTCATAGCCATCTGGCACAAAAAGAAGATTGGAGATCCTTTCTCCACCATAGCTGGGCAGTCTAGGCATTTTTTCCTTGGGCCTCGAAAGTATTTCTTCCATAGAGATTTTTTTCTCCAGGAAGAGGTCCCTGTGATTAGGTTCCAAAGTGTCTTTTCTCCTAATGATAAATTTTGTTCTTGGAAGTTTTTAAAGTTAAGGCCTCCCTTTAAGACGGGCTTAGAGATTTTTTCCCAGCTTATTAGATGAAATATTTTCCCTGATTGCTTTCCTCCTTCCCAAAGAAATATTCTAAATAGTGCTTCTATTTTTTGGATCGTGGTAATAGGGGCGAGTAACAAGGATCTTTGGTAGATCGGGATGCTCACTAGAACTGCTTTCATAAGGACCACTTTGCCTGCGAGGTTTAACCAGCTTGTTCCCCAAGAGTTTATTTTGTTTTTTAACTTTTCTATCAACAGGTTCCAATGAGAATCCTTTGGGTTGGTTTTGAAGATTGGGGCTCCAAGGTATTTAAAAGCCTCCCAATTGGTGCAACCTTCTATTCCCAATACTCTAGAGATATCTAGCATTTCCCTTGGCGTAATATTCCATCCAAAGATCTTGCTTTTAATCAGAATTATAGTGCTGCCAAAGGTTTCTGTGTAGATATCTAATTCTTTTTTGAACTTCCTTGTTGTTTGAAAACTCGCTCCTCCCATCAGTAGTGTGTCATACACAAACTAGGAATGATTTATGTCCTTAACCCCAGGGGCTATCCTTAGGCCTAGAGGGCTGTTATGCATCTGGAAATGGGCCAATTGGAAGCTAAGTACTGAAGCTTGGATGGCATAAAGAAGAGGAGAAAGGGGGAAACCTTGACAAAGTCCTCTGGAGGCTTGAAATAACTTAGTTGCTCGTCCATTCACTAGTGGCTCTATCCAAGGGGATCCAATGCAAGATTTTATCCAGGTTATAAAAGCTAGGGAAAATCCAAAGTTTTCCATGATTGTGAACATAAAGTTATCTCTAACTCTGTCAAACACATTAGAAGGGTCGAGCTTTATTATCATACCTTTGTCTTTCCTTCGTATGATGGAGTGAAGAGCTTCTTGAACGAGGATGATATTGTCCACTATATGTCTGCCTTTTACAAAACCACCTTGATTTTCAGGGATGATTGAAGGGAGAATTTTTTTAATTCTGTTGGCTATTACTATTGTGAGAATTTTGTAACTTGTGTTATAGAGGGAGATTGGCCGGAATATACCAAAGCTGATTGCTCCTTTTTCTTTCGGGATAAGTGAAAGAAAGGATGAATTTGTTCCTCCTCCTAACTTGCTTCTTGTTTGGGATTTCAAAATTAGTTTCGTAAGGTCTGATTTAATTATATCCCATCTTTTTTGATAAAACCTGGTTGTGAAACCATCAGGACATGGGGCTTTGTTTGGGTTCATTTGATTAAGTGTCTCTTTTATTTCTTGCTGGGTCACTTCCTTTGTTAGACTGTTGTTGACTTCTTCTTGGATGAGGGTAGGGAAAAGAGAGAGAGGGTAAGATGTGGATTTGATTGCATACCTTTGGGTTTCTATGTAGAGAGTTTCGAAAGCATCTGCCGCGATTTCTTTTATGCCTTAAAAATCTGTGATTGTTTGGTTTTGGACCTGAATTTCCATGACTTTCTTGAACCGCTTTCTTGCCTCAACTTATTTGTGGAAGTAGCTAGTGTTTTTATCTCCTACTTCCAACCAGAGACTTCTATATTTACGTCGCCAATAATTTTCCTCCTCTCAGCAGGCTTGGTGCCATTTTCACTGGAGTTGGTCTTCTTGGTGCAAGATTTCTTGGGTGATTTCCTGGTTTTCCATTTCAAACTGATGATTCCCTAGATGCTTTTAGGCTTCTTGGCGAATTACAATAGGGCTTGAACAAGTTTTTACCTAAGACTTTAGTGTTGCCTTTAGTCTCCTGAGTTTTTCTTCCCAAACAAAGAAGGTAGATCCTCTTACTATGTCATTCCAAATTTTGGTAACCAACTTCAGGTAGCCTTCTTCATGGATCCAGGCTAGACTAAATCTGAAGGGGATTGGTCCTAGATTCTTGTCAGGAGAGATTTCTAACAGGATTGGTTTATGGTCTAACACACTGTGCGGGAGGATCAAGGAGGTGGGCGTAAGGCCCAGAAGTAAGAAGGAACTTTGGACTAAAAATATGTCTAGTGTAGAGGCGATGTGCCCTGGACCTACCCTCTTGTTTGACCACATGTATTTACCTTTGGTTGGTTTGATGTATTCCAGCTCCCAATCAGACATGATATCTTCTACCCATTCTCTTGTTGGGTCTCACACAATGGAGCCCCCTTTTTTCTTGTTTAGAGCTAGGGTCACATTTAGATCCCCCCCAATAATGATATTATCTAGTTCCTTTAGCAACAGTAAATCTTTTAGAGTATCCCAACAATTTCATTTTTCGTCCAAAAGGACTGGCACATAAAGATTGAAGAGACTTACCAGTCGGTTGGTTTCTTTGTGAAGTAGCCTGGTATAGATCCAGTGTGTGCTTTCTTCAAAATTGACTAGATCAAACTTCATAGTGTTCTAGAGGGTGCCTATACCTACTGAGGCTCGTCTTGCGCTTTCTTCTATTCGTTGGCTTGTTTTCCAGAGTGCTTTTGTTGTTTTGAGGAAGTCTTTCCCTTGCATCTTGGTCTCCTGGAGTAGTAGGATATTAGACTTTGAGGCTCTTATGATATCTTTTAGCGCTTCTTCTTTTATTTTTCTTTCGAAACCCCTACAATTCTAGGAATTTAGTTTCATGATTTACCTGGGGGGGATGTGTGGGCTCATTGAAGAGCCTTGAAATGATTTCTTGTCTATATTACATTGATCAGTTGTCTGATTGTTGGTTGTGAGCCATTCAATACGTCTTTGTATGTTTCCTTGTCTCTTTCTTCTTTCTTGGATTGTCTTCCTCTTCCTGTTTTCTTTGGGGTGACCAGGGTGTCACTTGCTCCTTCATATTCACTTTCTGAGGAGACCTCTCCTTCCTCTATGTCTGGACCTACGTCCTTTCCTACACTAGTCTTGGCTTTCTCTTCTTCTATTTCTGGGATTGGTAACTCTCTGATATCTGGAATTGATTTCCCATATGTCTCTTCGGTTGGTGAGACTTCTTGTGGAGCTTCTTCTGCCGTTGTTCCTGCTTGACTCTGATCCAACAGTCTGAAACTGTTCTCTGTCATTGGTCCTAGTTGGATTCCTTGTTCCATGGGCTATGTGGGGGTTGTATTTTCATTCCTTGGTCCTTTTGTTTTGGATGAAGTTTTCCCTTTCTTTGGATGTTGCCAACCTTCTCCATTTTCTTTCTCCTTGCTTAGGTTTTTAGGGCATTTTCGTTGGAAATGGCCATATTCATGGCATCCCCTACATTTGAATGGTAATTGTTCATAATCAAGATTCTAATAATGGTGCCATTCTCCAACCTTTAATTTGACTGCGTCTGGAAGGCCCACCTCGAGGTCCACTTCAACGCAGATGCGCACACAAGAATATTGTTCTTTAGGATCCGCTCTGTCAATATATCGACCTAGCCCATTTCCAATTGCCTGAAGTGAAGTGGGATTCCAGCAGTGGATTGGGAGATTGGGGAGCCTTACCCAAACTGGGACATCCTTGGGAACTTCAACCGTGGGGTCAAAGCTTGGTGTCCAGTGATTCAAATATATCCCTTGAGTGCCCATGAAGTACGGCCCATTCTTGAAGATGAGATATCTATCTTCCTAGGAGATGAATTCAAAGATGAAGAATCATCTTCCCACCACATAGCAGGTTACACTGTTCTTGATCAGCGGTCGCCAGTTCCTTTGGATCTAGTTATCTGTGGTTTGGGATGATGGCCAAAGTCCCAATGAATTTTCCTACCAGTCCTCAGTCTGACAGAGAGATTGCTACATGCATTGGGTGATCCGAGGGTAGATATATTTACGGGATCAAACCGAGCTTCTTGACGAAGCTGGGGGGTTCAACAGGGGGAATCTTCTTGCCTTGGGAGGCTAGGAGCTTGAGAAAGGAGGTTGTGGGTGAGGGATGGGGCGGCGGCTTCCCTCCTCCGGGGTCTTCCATAGCAGCAGCTGAGGAGATAACAACGAAACCCTAGAGGTTTTCCAGAGCGCGATTGATTCCTTTAAGATGCTATCTTACTATGTTATTAACATAAATGGATGTAATTTAAATTCTATTTCTTGAGTGATTAAATCCTAGTGGAGAATAGTTTTGTTGTGATAACATTGTGATTACTTGTGATTACTATTGCATGGGTATGTAAAAGACAATGCTTGGATTTGTGATTACTTGCAGGTGGGTGTGGGGTGTTTGGAAAGACCGTATATGGACTGATGATTCTCTACATATGTAAGATTGAAATGAACATTATTGTTGTGAGAGATCAATGTAAGATGATCATGAGGATGAGTGTTGTTTTTTGAATATAAATCTAAGCATAGAGAGTTCCTGTCTGATCACATAGGTGTGTCTGTGTCCCATATATTTGAGAGGTATGCATATGTGGGTGTTTCCTTGGTTTATAAGATAAACATTTATTTTACAATTGTGTGGCACACCTTGAAGGTTGATGTTGCAGTGAAGGTAACATATAATTTTTGTGAATATATAACTACTATAGTATGCATTGTACATGCTGCAACTCTCGAGTTGCAACAAAAAACACCCTCAAGTTGTAGCAAGAAAATGTGCAGTAGATGGTTTGGTACAAACTGGCATTTTATAGTGTCCATTTTCTTGCACTACAAGGGAGCAAGCATGAGTGTGTGATAAAGAGAATGCATTGGTAGATTTTCAACCCTAACGGTTGTAGCATTTCTTTGTGTAGAAATTTGTGTGATTACATTACATAGAAGAATTTTTATAGAAGATTCCTTCGTAATATTGTGCAAGAGAATGAATTTTTGCTGCATATGTACTCTGACTGGTAGGGGGTGGATTATATCTGCATCAAGTGGTATCATAGCTAGCTTTAACTTTGGGATGGAAGAATATGAAAATGTATCAAGTTAGCTCTGGGATGAAATAATTGTAAGGGTGTGAGAGTTGGTTACACTGCTAAGGATTAGTTACACTCTTGAGGATTGATTTCATAATAGTGTTCCTATGTAACCATGGTAGAAAGGATACTTAGGGAAAATGTTGTTTCAACTTATGTTTGGTGAAAGATAATAGTGGGAGGCAATGCTAGAGAAAATTTCTATCAAGGTTAGTCTGGATGGGGGCTACGAAAAAACTCCCAAGGATTTCTCCATAAAGAGGAGAAAATCGAGTAGGTGCAGGAACCAAGAGTTAGATTGGAAATGATGGAGTGATAGTAGACTCAGAATCAAAATTTCATAAGAAAAGAAGATTTCAGAAGATAAAGGACCAGATGCCAGAGTGAAGTTGTTAAATGGGAAAATATTGAATATGTAAGAAGAAAAAAGATAACCAAGAACAAAAAGTTGCATGGAGTAAAGTCCATAAGGTTTCTATTGAGAAGGAAGATAGTCTATAAGATAAATGACCATTATATATGTATGGTAGTTGTGGTGGAAATTATCCATAAATATTATCTTGAGATTAAAGGAGTAGCGTGGGTCATAGAATAATTTGTGATCAAATAAGATGGAAATTGTGGTTGCATTTATCCATAAATTATCTTGACATGCAAGCATAATCACTAGAAATGATCATGTAGCATGTGGGATTTTGATCAAATGAGTAGGCTGCAAGAGAAAATGAACTCAGAAGGTTTATTGTATTTGAGACTAGGCACATATGTTATGAGGAACATGTTGGTAGCAGTGACTGCATTGGGTGCATTATTTCTGAATGGTGGCTAGATATTTAGAGTGGACATGAATCCAAAAGAAATGAGGATGAACAAAGATGCATAGAATTATAGTAGTGGAAAATAGAGGCACATGTGGTGTGAGTTAGATGTAACAAAGAAAAGGAAGGAGTGAAGATGACATTATTTGTTTTCCCTTAATATGTTATTTACTTTCTTGAAGGAAAAATAAAAATTTATGGCTGCAGATGGAAGCGAATGTACTTGGCTAGGAATAAGATGCAATATAATTATGATGTGCAAGAAAATACATTTGTAGAGATTACATAAATTGTAGAATCATAGAGGTTTCATATGATGAAGATGTATGAAGAGAATGCCCAAGTAGAAGATGATGCCTCAAAGATAAGTAACCTAGGAGGAAGCATGAGTGAAGCTTCTGAGTTGAATATGGATGAAGTTACAATCCTAAATATGAGGAAGTTAATGAAGATGTTTTTGACAAAGAAATAGAGTAGATTTCAAATCTCTCGAGGAAAAAGACTTGCTATAGGGAAGGTTAAAATTATTGAATATTTCCGAGGACTAAGTGTGAAGGTGATGTCTGAAGAAGAATGATATTGAAGTTATGTATCTGATAATTTATCAAGAATGTGAATAGGCTGAAAAAATCATCAATTGAGGCAATCCACGTCTGGTTCTGGATTGAGTCAAGGAGGTGTAACATGTTAGCATGTGAGTCCATGTTGTGTGGCTTTGAGCATGAGTGGTTGGCTGCACCGAAGGAACTTTGTACATTGCATGAAAATGGTAGTGGGATGTCCTAGATGGGACATGGATTATATTGGGTTGTGTAGGTGATGCATGGTTGAGGAGAACTAGACCAATGTTTTTGGTGTTGAATAAAGAAATATAGAGTGGGTAGAAGTACTAGAATATGGATGTGCAACAATGGATAATAATGAGTTGAAAGAAAGAATGCACAATAGAAGAATATGTCTTGTATGTTGGAACACATAACAATGAGAACTATAGAGTTGGGAGTGCAACAATGATGAATTTTGCATTGGGAAGCTGGAGATGTGAATGGCTTACCTCATACACATGAGGACATGCTTTCTTAAAAACCTAGGGAGTTTGATGGAGGAGCATCAAATTCATTCTTGGGATGCCACGGTGAAGGTGTATGTGGAACATGACAATGTTGCTACAATAGTGCTTGGTTGTTGTAGGATATGAATGGCTACAAAATGTGACAAGCTACGAGAAGTGACAATATTTCTTCATATTGTAATAATGATGCAGATTGTGGTAGTGCAATAGTGTTGGGTATCTGTTATATTCTTTGCATGTGTGTGTGTGGGTGCGTCAGATATGACAATTGCATCTGACGATCCCTCAACTATTTTTTGCTATTTTTAGAGGATTTTTCTATTTTTAGTGGTTTACTAAAAAATAATCCCGGTTTTAGGGATTAGGGTTTTGGTATGTACATAATACCTAAAAACATTGTATATATTGTATAGTGAATGGTGAAATTCAATATAATGAATATAAGAAAGGTTTTGTCGGTTGAGGGTTTCCGGTATAAATCTCTGTGTACTATGTGAATGAGCCATTGATTAAATTATGTTTTGCTTAAGAATCTATATGCATTTCTTTACTTCATAGGTTTAAAACTTACATGTGGTATCAGAGCACGTTTTTGGCTTCAGAGGGACGCCTTTGTTGTTGAGGGTTTGGCTCGGTCTTGATAGATCAAGTTTATCTTGGGTCTATGATAAACCTGGGTTGAGTGGGAGATTTTGCAGTGGTGATTTGAGTGCAGTATGAGGAATGGCGAGTTCTTCTAGAATCAAGATAGAGAAGTTCAACGATAAAAAATTTGAGCTATGGAAGTTGAAGATGGAGGACCTTCTTGTAGAAAAAGAATAATGGATCGTTGTGATCATGGTACACGACCTACTGGTACGCAACCTACTGGCACACAGACGATCGGTACACAACCTACTAGTGCACAAACTACTAGTACACCACCTACTGGTATGTCGAAGAAAGATTGGGAGAAGTTGGATAGGAGAGCAAGGAGTATTATTCGACTCTGCCTGGTAGATTCGGTGTTGTTGAATGTCTCAGGAGAATCTATAACCAAGGAACTATGGGATAAGTTGGGGAATTTGTATCAATCAAAGTCCCTGGTAAACAACTTGTTTCTTCGAAAGAAGCTATATCATATTAGGATGGAAGATGGAGATTCTTTGACAGTACATCTAAATGCCTTTAATAATCTGGTAAGTCAACTTGGATCTGTTAATATTACGATTGTAGAAGAATATAAGTGTATTACTTTGTTATGTTCTTTTCCAGACTCTTGGAATAATCTGGTTGTAGCAATAGGTAGTACCACTATATCTACATTGAAGTATGAGGATTTAGTTGCATCCTTGTTATCTAAAGAGATGAGGCGAAAAAGCATGGACGGGCACAACACAGATGCTTTATTTGTAAGAGGGCATACCCAATATAGGAACCCTGGTAAGCCTTCAGGGTGGATATCTAAATCTACAAGTAGATCTAAGTCTCCAGGAAAATCTTCGAGGAAATGTTGGAAGTGTGGTAAAACAGGGCATTATAAGAAAGATTGCAAGTATAATAAGGTTGAAAAACCAAAGGGATCTTATAGTACCTCTTCCACAGAGGTGAAAACGTCCACTGAAGAAGGAGGTAATGTTTACCTGGCATCTACAAGTACACATGCAGACCATGATGTATGGTTGTTCGAATCAGGTGCGTCATACCATATGAATCCTCACAGGGAGTGGTTCTCTGAATATGAAAAATATGATGGTGGTGATGTATTCCTAGGAGATGACTCGACAAAAAAAATCTTGGGACATGGAAGGGTTAAGTTGTTGCTAAAAGATGGAAGGATTAGAACACTTTCTAGGGTTCTGCACATTCCAAAACTATCTAGGAGCCTAATATCTGTAAGGAAGATGGATGATGCAGGAGTGGATATTGTATTTGGAAAGAACACTTGCAAGATGGTATGAGGAGCAGTGGTGCTGATGAAGGGAGTTCGATGTGGAACTCTGTACAAGTTGTTGGGAAGCACTTATACTAATGGGTGTAAAAGTTCTGTTGTCCTTGAACAAAGAAATGAAGAAGACAAGACGAATATTGTCCCTGGAAAGAAGACCATGTTGTGGCATCAAAGACTAGGACATATTGGAGAAAAGGGCCTTTCAACACTACATGGTAAAGGTATGGTTGAAGGTATGTCTAATTGCACTCTGGATTTTGATTTCTGTGAACATTTCATATATAGTAAACATAATCGAGTAAGATTCCCATCTGGTGCTACAAGAGCAAAGGGGATCTTAGAGTTGATACATAGTGATGTGTTTGGACCTGTTCCTGTTCCATCCCTAGGTAAAT
>ML871584.1:0-14128 GCA_009831015.1 Picea engelmannii
GTTAGATAGAGCTTATTGTTTTCTGCATTATTGCTTTCATGAAAGAGTGTTAGTACTGAGTCTCTGTTTGAGAGTAAGGGTCCTGTTCTCTGATTACAAGATAGTTGTTCTTACCCATTGCAATATTATTTTAAAATGTAATCTAGGATTCTTAATTTAAACTATAAAGAATTGCAATAGGGAGACCTCTTTCCTGTGATACAATTCAGAGCTTCAGTTCATTTCAGCAAGTAGATAGAATGATTTCCTTACTGCAACACTAAGTACTTTTGGAATTGAGCATACACAGTGCGCAGCTATCTTTGAAACAAAAGACTTCCCTGGGTTGATAATTTATGTTTCACTTGGTTGTTTGAAATTAATTAAGCAATTATAGTGACCAACAACCAGCATGGGGGAATCCTTCCCAAAGTCCCTCAAATATGATGAACGCCCAATATCCTATTTCCTTCATGGGGAATCAGCAAATGATGTCTCCTCAAATGAAAAAACCTTACGTTGGTCAGGGCAATGGTTTCTACCAAAACTGTGGCCAGCAACCAAACTTTTCCTGGAAACCTGGTGCCAGTCAAACCCCAAGACCCTTTTATCCTAGCTATCAGCAGCAACCTAAACTCCCTTTCTTGGCGACGTTACACTTGCTGGATTTAACACGGTTTTTGAATGATCCTATCTTTCATGATCCGCGTTGGCCTCCTATGTCGACGAAGTTGCCTTCGGACATCCCAAAGTTTGAGGCCAAGCCTAATGAAGATCCAGGTGATCACGTGACCACTTTCCACTTATGGTGTTCATCTAACTCATTGAAAGATGACTCCATCCACTTGCAATTGTTTCAACGCACTCTTATTGGGAGTGCCGCGAAATGGTACATAGAGCTTGATCATTCACGATATTCCTTTTTTGGCGAACTGGCTATGGATTTCCTTAACCATTTCCAGTTACCTGTGAGATACGACACTGGCATAGAGTTGCTAGCCAATTTCGAGCAGACGTCAGCGGACCATATCTCGGATCATATTCGAGAGTGGCGACGCCAAAAGAGTCTTATCAAGGTACCCGTCCCATCAGCATTCCTGCTTGAGTGGTTCCTTAAGTCTTTAGTTCTGCAGTTATCCAAAGACGTCGCAACTTCAGGGGTTTTCTCTGAAGAAGAGACCATCATGAGGGCTCAACAGTTTGAGCTTATTTATTCTCAGTCCAGTCTATTGTACACCATCCTGCCGGATGCACCACGATCGATTCTGGACAAAACTAGACAGAGAGCCAGACCGCATGCCGATGGTATAGTTGGTTCTGCGCAAACCAAGCCCACTGAGCAATTGACAAAACAATTGCAACAGTTATCCATACAACACTCAGTGTCCAGCCAGACTACTGCTTTGGCTGCTCCTCCTACTCAAACATCGGAAGTACACTCCGTACAAATGACTAACCCAAAGGCCAACCAATAGCCCGAAGGGAAGAAAAAACAATGCAAGAAGAGTAAGGGGGATAAGAAACCAAATGATAACACTGGCGAGGGCACCACAGAAAGGAAGAAGGCAAGGTACCCATGCAACCTATGTGTGGAAGACCACCCAACCCATCTATGCCCTCGACTTGCAGAGGCCCAGAAGTTTGTCACACAGCAACAACAAGCCGTGTTGACTAATCCCTTTCAGCATGGGCAAAATTTAACTCAAGCCTCTACAAGTACTGAGGGGGGAAGCCATGAAAACTGCCCTCTCCCAAACAATTCATCTTTCATGAACATATATATGATGAAAAGTGACACTTTCATTATGACTAGAGCTCACGAATATAGCAAACCAAGCGCCTCTGAGAAGGGCAAAGAAGCTGAGATCCCATCTCTTCCTTTACAGATCGAGAAGATGTTGGGTGAGACAATGACACATATCCCCAAAGGTGCGTTTAAATGATCTTCTCATAATACAAACGCAAGGGCTGCCCAGAACTACTCTGTGGTGGAAGATTTATCACAAACCCCTTATGCTATGTCCGCTTTGGAAGTCCTCCAAAGTTGCCCTGCTCAGAGAAAAGCCTTGTTGACTGCTTTAGGCTCTACTGAGACTTGTAACCCAGGAACCATCATGTTAGATACAACTGACTTGAAACCTTGTTTTCCTTACCACGTCGCATTCTAGATAGTAGTGGCTCATCCCACGAAAACTTTTACATGGAATATCTTCCGCATGGTGGTAGACAAGGGCGCTTCGACTTGCGTTATGTCATTAGCATGCTGGAAAGCCATTGGTCAACCTAAGTTGTCTCCGTCACCTACTCTCCTCACTGCGTTCGATGGTCATTCTTTCCGACCGCATGGCATCATCCCTTCTTTCCTTTTGCAGTTAGGGGGGAAGACCGTGTGTGTCGAAGTAGAGGTAGTCGATGCCCCCATCGACTACAATCTATTGTTAGGTTGTAGTTGGACTTATGCAATGCAAGCAGTGGTCGCTACAGTTTTCTGAGTCCTATTGTTTCCACATGAAGGCTGGATAGTGACCATTGATCAATTATCCTTCTCTCGACCTGACCCAGCACTGGGGGAATCCACAGTTCCCATGGTTGATAATCCTCAAGCCGGTGTCATTAACGTAGGAGTTGGCTTGTGCCCATCTTTGATGGGTACCTTCGATTACCCACCTCCTCAAGGCGATGTCAAGTTTATATCGAACCACCACAAGGCTGAGATTTTCCATGTTTCGTCGTTTCGCACGACTTACTTTCAGGATCTGTGGACTCTTCCTTCCCCATCAGCCACGATGGATGAGACAGGGAAAGATGGCATGGCCACGCCCTTGTCATCCGCTGAAGTAGCGTACTCTTTGGTCCAGCAAACTTCAGTTACTCTTGATCTGATTCCCGCACAAGAGTTGGATCCACTCCTCGAGCCTATCTAGGCTCAAGATTCTCTTACTGACATCGATTCGTTAGATTTAGTCTTTCCTTCTGATGAAGCTATAATCGAAGCAATGACTGGTCCGGACAAACCCTGGGATTATCTTCATCACAGATCATATTTCCTTCCAGAGTTACACCGAATCGCGGCAGGAGAATTCACTATCACCATGACGGGAGATTAGCCTTGTCCCATTAACCTCTTATCTACACAGGATATTTATGCTGAAGGCAATATGGCGACTATCGCTGAAATGATACCAATTAATATCTCCCAAAACCTTGGCATTGTGGAAAATGTCTTCGTTGGAGCGGATTGCTCCCCCGAGGAGATTCAGATTTACACTGATCTTTTTAAAGAATTCCGCGATGTTTTTGCCTGGTCTTACGAAGCGATACCTGACATCGACCCACAAAGTGTCGATCATGGGATACCTTTTTTGTTCTTCAATCTCGCTTTGAGACCCAAAAGAAACATCCGACGAGACTGTATTTATGCTTTTCGATCTTGTCTGGATTAACTGAGAAAAGTAACCATTATGGAGTCTCCTTTAAGCCCTTTTCAAACTCCTTAAAGATGAAAAGATTGTCGAGTGACCTTGTTTCTTCACACTCGTTAAACTGGTCCAGAAGAACATTCCTTAAACGGGTCTCCTTTTAAGCCCTTTTCAGACCCTCTAAACATGAAAATATTGCCGAGCGATCTTGTGACCTTTCACGCTCGTTAAACTGAAATTTGAACTCACGTCTATCCGGCGGTAGTTTACCCCTTTTTCGGTCCGGATGGTCAACTGTACGAATAAAGGAATACTCTATTGAATTCCAATTCTTTAGAAGAGTATCCTCAGGTAAGATTTTATTCCTTTTTCAGGCCTGAGGGACTAAATATACGAAAAAGAAACCCCCCCGGAGTCCATAGTTAAGCTCTTTTCAGACTCCCTAAAATTGAAAAGATTGTCGAGTGACCTTATTCTTTCACACTCGTTAAACAGTCCAGAAGAACATTCCTAATGGATTCCATAGTTAAGCTTTTTTCAGACTCCTTAAAATTGCAAAAATCATCGAGTGATCTTGTCCTTGTCACACTCATTAAAATGGTTTTGAATTGATGTCTAGTCGGTGCTAGTTTACCCCTTTTTTCGAACCGACTAGACTATTGACGAAAAAGGTACCCCAACGGAGTTTCCTTTTATGTTTTTTCAGACTCTCTAAACATGAAAAATCACCGAGCTTCCCTTCTCTAGGCTCGTTAAACATACATCGAAGGACGTTACCATTGTGTGTTCTATCAACCGCATTTGCATCCTTTACCCATCAGCCTAGTAACAGTTTGCTTTTGCGTTTTAACACCTTTGGCCACTGGAGGATTTTTCTCGAGTATTATTTCCTAGAACATCAGTCTTTTTCGTATGCCTTGATATCGTATGTTTTCTATGCTCGTTCCTCCACTGTAACATAATATTCCTTTATTCTTTTTTCAAAATATTCAAAAAGAACAAAAAAATCAAATATACCCCAAAAAGAGGATGGGAAAAGTATTTTCTTTATTGGCAGCATTATGAGTCGCCCTTGGATAAAGCACATCTATCCATTTGATTCATCATACTTTGGGATTTAGTATGACCTTAGGTAGCCTTGCTTACTATATTGATTTGTGTCCTCCACCGTTTGGTTACTCTTCCAAACATATGGAGAGTTTGTGTTGCCTCCTGCTTCGTAGACTTATGATTAACAGATATGTTGCCTGAGTCTTATCACTTGTCATGCGATTGTCCAAGGGAAGTTTGATTACTTAACCTGAGTCGACCACTCTGCGATATGTCTCTTGTCCGCATACCCGGCCATCCTGAACATCCAATTAAGTCTTTGTTCGAAATCACTGAAGCCTTCAGTCCGATCATCAAGATTATCAAGTCCATAACCGACGAGCCGTCGAAGACCTCTGGGTAGTGCAGTTGTACACTCATATTACACTCCTACCTGAGTTTTAGAAGACTTTGAAGTTGTTTCTCGAGCTCTGAAGTACAACCATCAGGCCGAATCAGCTTCTAAGAGATGGATACTTTCTATGTATATCTTTCTGATTTTGAGATGTAGCTCCACTGTGTATTGTTCGCGGCTACTCTTTATAGTTATTTGACATGGATCTACAGTGTATTTGATTGGTAGCCATGGTTCTGATTTATCCTGAGCATGGGTATGCCTGCCTCGGTGAGATATTTGATATTTTTTGCAGACGACACTTCCCGATTCCTGATTCCTGGGCTCACTCATTCAGCATATCAGTATAGATTGGTAAAGAATTGGTAATGTATTTCGGCCATCAGATGCTCTTCTGACCTCACACATTAGGGGGCATCTGTTATAACCCTAAATTGCACTATCCCTGCTTACCTGGCATCAGGCCTACTCATTGCCTTTCCTTGCCAAAACCATGCTGAACAGACTCTTCAAAAACCTCTTAAATCAAGAAACTCGTGCCCTAACCTCTCACTGGGCGCGTTGGACCGCTTGTTGGTCTTCTACTGCACGCAGGTGACCGCGGGCTAGCCCACTACAGCCCGTGTTTACCTAAAAAAGAAAAAAATTAGGAAAGTTTCCGCCGGGATGAAGAGATTTTTGACAGTTAACTGGAACTCCCAGCCATGCATGGCCAAGAATTCGCCAAAAACCCTAGCTCCTTATAGCCTATAAAAGGAGGGGTAGGGGTACTATTCAAAAGAGGAAAAATCATAGAAAAGAAACTTTGCCAAAATTTCCAAGTCCATTATTGTCCCAACCCTTTAGCTTTTCCTCAAGCTTTAGGAGAATTCAAGCAAAGCAGTTGGAGGACAAGGAAGAGGAGGAGCCCAGGATCAGGATCGAGGAATGGTGGTCGGTCTCGGTAATCATTGTAAGTTGATTCATATTGAGATTAATGAAAAAGATACTTTTCCCGTCCCAAATACATGAGTCTTATCTATGTTATTTGATTTATGTTTAATCTCTAACCCCCTAGTAGAACAATAGAATGCATGCAAAGTTTGGTCTTGATTGCAGGATCGCTTTGTGGAAGGAGTAGCAGCAGCAAGGAGACAAAAGCTCAAAGGAGGATCTACTTCAACCGTCGATAAAAAGGTTAGTTGATTCTTCTCATGTTTGCCTGAGAAAAGGGGTTTTAGATTTGGGTAGAAGGTTAAAATTAAGCTTATGAAGGGTCATGATCTACGTACAAGTTTAAAGCCCTAGCTTGTTAGTCTGTAGGCTAGAATACCCCACAACAGTGTCAAAAGTGCAAAAAAAGGTGCTATGAATGAGACAACTCATGTGGGTAAGAAAGCTACCGGGTACCAGTACTGAAGATGCAAAAATAGAGGTGTGAGTACTGCAGAGCCAGAAATGGGTGTCCTAAAGGCCAATATCAGAGGGTGTGATTGGAAATGTAAATGCAATATAGCAGAAGAGACTATATGCTAGTGCTGAGTATATACCTGAAGGAATGATGTGGAGAGATGAGGATCAAGTACCTGCACATAGAACAACCAAATACCCAAAGTGAACAATATCTGAAGAGAATCAAAGATATGAGCATGTATTAGATAAATGTGACAATGTGTGTGCGTACCTGACCATGGTATGAAAAAAGGGTGCCCTGGGGGCTCAGGATGAAAAGTGGCCCAGGGATAGTTGTGATGTAGGTGGCGGGATGCTGATCCCGTGGTTGAAGACGGCTCGAAAAACGGACGCTGTGGGCTCCCGAAATGGTGAGTGGAAGTTTGGCAAAAGGCCTATATATAGCTGTAGGGCCCACATTGCCACCTCATTTGTACCTACTGCTACAGTGACTGGATGAGAAAATTCAAAGGAGATTGAGTGATTCCGGGAGCATGAGGTATCCAATCGATGGTGTGTGAGCTTCAGGTTAGTGGTCTGATCATCCTACATAGAAATAGGTTTCCAATTTTTTGGGTAGGGTAGGTATGGGGGGCCATACAGGGATTTTGAGGGGTTTTTTGGTAGGATGTGGGCCCACATGTGCGGGCGACTCAGTGGAAGGTGCACCTATGTGCGTGCCTGTACACTGAATAAGCGCACATTGGTGTGCGTGAGAAGGAATTTAAGGGGTGCCCTAGGGGTGTGCCTGTGAGGTGGACAGGCACGCATGAGTGCGCGCCTGTGGGGTGAACAGGCGCGCTCCAGAGCACGCTTGTGGGTTTGACAAGCGCTCCCTAGCGCGCACCTGTATGGTGAACAGGCGTGCTCACGAGCGCACCTATGAGAAAAATAGGTGCGCATACGTGCGCGCCTGTATAGTGAACAGGTGCGCAGGTGTGCGCTCTTGTGGGTGGTAAAACCGCGCCTTTGAGGTGAGGTTTCAGGGTAAAAAAAATGAGCCTTTTTTATGCATTGGATGGTTGCATAAGCTAATATAGGACTCTGGGTTGTGTGCAGGTGGCTAGCAGTGACCATGGATGTGCGGTGGCGTGAGCGAGACTGGTCACAGTTACGAGACGTTGTGGCCAATGCAGAGCCTGCAGTTCGAGTGGCTTTAGCAACCAGTGGGTTGCTAAAGTTTTTTGAGTGCCTGTTGATATGGGCACAGGAGTACTTACTCCAATTCTTGCTCCAGATGTGGAGCCCAGATCAGCATTGCTTCCTCGTGTGAGGAGAGCATATCCCCTTCACTGCGGTGGAGGATATATATTTCTTGACTGGGCTCCCCTTCTGGGGAACACCACTGCCGGCAGAGCCTATGCTGCCGAGGGACACACACCTATGGGATGTTGCCAAGTGATATTGCTCAGGTGAGCACTACATGTCTGGGACTGTAGTGAGTATTAGTGGGATAGATGCCCTGTTGCATCGTTGCATAGCGGCGATGATTTTTTGGGTGTATGGGTCACGAGTGACCCACCGGATCAGTGGTGGCGAGCTGCTGGTGATGGAGAGGGTAGTGGTGGGCCGTGAGTGGTTCGCCTGGGGTTTGACACTACATGCACGGATGATCGCGCAGCTGGACCATTGTCGGTCCACAGGCACTGGGGAGTTTGCGTTCGGCTTGATCCTGGTAGCCTATTTCTTGGAGAGGGTGTCGATGTTGCGCCCGAGGGTGCTACTAGAGGCACCAGGGGCACGAGAGCCGCGCTTGAGGTGGTGGTCATCAGTTTTGGTTCACCACAGTGGTGGCAAAGGAGGGCACTATTTTACGGCACAGGCGGCGCAGTTATGGCGGCAAATGTCGCAGGTCATGCTGCAGTACCCCTATGCGGGGGTGGACTTCCGGAGGGACTCGGACATGGTATTGCCTCTTGGGGAGGTTTTTGATCACCGAGGTATGTTGAGTTGTGTATATGTTGTTTATTTATGTGATATTTTGATATATCAGTTCATATGTATGATGTATAGACACTGATACGATCTGTTGTTTGTTTCTTTGTGTATGTGCAGATTTGGCACCTCACGGGCGCGAGGTGGAGTTGTATAGAGAGTCGGTTCAGAGAGAGCCATAGAGACTGCCACGTGGAGAGAGGCAGTGATGATATGAGGCCACTGGGTGACCTGCAGATCCTGAGAGACTGGTGAGGAGGCACCGGTATGATGACCCTGGTGCGGGGCCATCACATGCTCCTCTGGCGACGGCCGGAGTAGATTTGGATGATATATGCCGTTGTCTAGAGACGGTTTTATAGGATGTGCCTGAGGGCATGTGGATCCACATCTAGGACGAGGGGTTCCTGGAGCAGTGCATTGGCTTACCGCCACCATGGCGGGGGATAGTGCGACGAGCAGCTGTGCTCGCCACGATGACAAGTGGACATCTGCTGCCGAGGCAGGAGGGTCCTGCAGATGTTCCACCACCACTGCCTGGGGCAGGTGGGGGTGGGCCACCACCTCCTCCTGAGGGAGGGGCAGCTAGGGGTGCGTTAGAGGCACCCTGATGTATGTATGTACATTGTAGATCTTTTTGATAGGCTGGTGAGCCAATTTTTGTACCGAGATGTGGTACTGGCCGGTGGGCCGATGTACTGTTTTTTGTATGTAAACATTTGGATGGCCTGAGGGGCCCATATATATATATATGAGTATACATGTTTGTGGTCCAAATGTTGTTTTCATGTGTTTTTGTGTTGATGATGATGATGTCGATTCTATCTATATGCTGTGACAGGATATATGAGATGTTTATGTATGTGTATCTTGATGTGATATATGCCAATCTAACACCATGTTAGCTATTTCATCTATTGTTTGATTCAATTCTCTTGGAATATGTGTAAATGAAATGGAATCAAAATGTCGAGATAATAATCTAAGCTGCAGGTATTTGCGAAAGAGGCACGGATCGCGTACATGGTACACATTGTTGAGTTGGAGAACGACCAGTTGAGAGTTGAGGAAAACGCTAAGGTGACGAATATGGTGATGCTGGGCGTCGGTCAGGAGGCCAATGACAATAGTGTATTCGGCTTGGTTATTGGTTGCGGGTCCTAAACAGATGCCGCTAGAATGTAGCAGTTCATGTGATGGGGTGTAGAGAGCCCAAGAAGCCGAAGTGATATTTTTTGTCCAATGGCTGGTGCCATCGACATAACCAATGTGGTAAGATGGTGGAGGAGTCATCTGTCAATAGCACAAAGGATAGTTTAGATGAGGGAGAAAAAATATTAAAAACACTAGAAAAGAAAAGAACCTAGAGTAGCATGACTACATTTAAGCATAAAATTTCTTGAGGTATAACCCATTGACGAGTTCTTTGAGTGAGAGGCCTTCGGGGGAGGCCAAGATGCATGCGCCTTTGGTGAGGCAATGTTGGATGATGTAAGGACCATGCCAAAGTGATTCAAATTTTCCGTGGCCAAAGGTATCATGAGCGATATCATAGGCCAAGACAAGATTGCCTTCGCGAAATGATTGAAGGTTGACATGGCGATCGAAGGTAGCCTTGGATCGTTTTTTGGATGCCTCGTTGTTCTGTAATGAGGATCGACGATCTTCATCCAGAGACTCCAAGTTCAGCAAGCACTGCTCCATCGGAGCAGTGTCAGGTAAAAGCTCGATTGTGGTGTGAAGGGTGGGAATTTCGCACTCGATGGGAAGAGTTGCCTCGATCCCATGGACTAAATGAAATGGCATAAAACCCATAGCAGTCTTTACTGTCATTCGATAAGCCCATAGCGCGGAAAATAACATATGATGCCAATTGGTTTTATGTTTATTAACCATGCACTGTAACATGGTCTTGAGGACTTTGTTCACTGCCTCGACCTGTCCGTTTGACTGAGGGTAGTATGGTGAGTCAAACTCGTGAGAGAAGCCTAACCGAGATGAGAGTTCAACGAAGATCTCATTCTTGAAGTGTTTCCCATGGTCGAAAATGAGTTGGAGTGGTACTCTGAGCCTGGATATGATGTGATTGAAGAAAAAATGTGTTGCAGTGTCAGCGGTGTTGTTGAAGGTGGGCATAGCTTCGGCCCATTTGGTGAAGTAATCGACAGCAACAACAATGTATTTGTGACCATTGCTAGAGGGGGGATTACAAGTCATAAAGTCAATGCCCCATTTACAAAAGGGGCCTGCAGTGATGACCAGGTGAAGAAGAGCGGGGGGAGCATGGGCTTTGTGGGCATAGATCTGACATTGCTCACATCGTTTCACGACATGAATGCAATCATGAAACAGGGTAGGCCAAAAGTAACCGGCCCGAATAATCTTTTGAGCCGTGGCGATGCCCGAAAGATGTCCCCCACAGGCGCCGCTGTGGCAGTCGTTTAAGACTCTGTCGGCCTTGTCAATAGTCAGGCATCAATGAAGAATGGTGTCGATGCCCCGTCGATAGAGGATGTCACCGATGAGGAGATAGCGGGAGGCCTGATGGCGAATGCGCCGACGATCATCTTGTGATAGGTGGTTACCGAAATTTTGAGTTCGTAGGTAGACGAGAAGGTCGCCATACAAAGGATCATCTGACGCGATGTAAAAGAGATGTTCGTTAGGAAAGTCAGTATTAACGGGGGCACTAGATGTGTCAGAGGGAAGGACTGTGACCAGTTCGACGAGAACCAGGGCCTTCTTACTCTTGGGTGTTGAGAACTCGAGGTCATACTCCTGAAGGATAACGATCCAGCGGGTGAATTTGCCGTGAACTTGGTGACGACTGAGAAAATATTGCATAGGGTTGGAATCTGCGACGACCTTGGTGGTACGAAGCAGAATGTAATGGCACAGTTTCATAACTGCAAGCACAACTACCAGAGCAAGTTTCTCTTCATGTTTGTACTTCAGGGGTGGTCCTGAGAGGTTCTTACTAATGTAGTAAATGACGTGTTCATGATTGTCATCTCCGAACTGGACGAGGACGCCAGCTACTAATACAGTGGATGCTGATATGTAGAGGATGTAGTTGCGATTATAGTCAGGTGCACTAATCAAAGGTGCATTTGAAAGCGTTGCTTTAAGGTCGTCAAATGACTGTTGGGCATAGTCATCCCAATGAAAAGGGACATCGTGACGTAGTAAGTGAAGGAAACCATGTGCGTGTATAGCGTAATCAGGAACAAAGCGTCTAAGAAAGTTGGATTTTCCCTATAGACTCTGAAGTTGTCGTAAATTTTGAGGAGGTGGAATTTCAGTGATGGCTTTGACTTTGAGGGGGTCCACGGTGATACTGCTTTGTGAAATGATAAAACCAAGGAGGTGCCCTGCGGTGACACAGAACACACACTTGAGGGGGTTCAAGCGAATGTTATATTGACGACACCGTTGAAAGATGATTCGTAAATCATCGAGGTGTTGGGTACATCTCTTGGATCGAGTGGTGAGGTCATCCAAGTAAGCGAGGATGATTGCAGTCAGATCATGAAAGATGTATGTCATGGCCCACTGGAAAGTTGCGCTAGCATTTTTTAAGCCGAAAGGCATGACATGATATGAAAAAGTGCCCCATGGGGTAATGAATGCGGTTTTGTATTGATCGACTGGGTGGATTTGGATTTGGTTATAGCCAGAGAATCCATCCATGAAGGAGAGAGCCTCGTGGCCAACACAGTCATCGATAATTTGATCAATAAAAGGCGTTGGAAATTTGTCTTTTGGACATGCGTTGTTGAGATCACGAAAATCGATGCAAACATGGATAGATCCCTGTTTTTTGTCGATGGGTACAGGGTTGGAAACCCATGAAGTATAAGCGATGGGGTAAATGAATCTGATCGTACGCAATTTGTCAATTTTGGCTTTGATAGCCGCAGCCTTAGATGGGTGTAGCGGTCGTTGTTTATGGCGAACGGGTGTGATGTCGGGCCAGGTGTCGATGCGATGTTCGATGATAGATGGGTCGAGGCCAGGCATCTCCATGTATGACCAGGCGAAGATATCCCTAAATTTCTGGAAGAGGGCTTTATATGTGGCAATTTCCTGGGGAGTGCAAGCAACTCCAATGATGATCTCTTTGACGATGCCTTGTTTAATGGAAATGTCGATTTTTATGGTGGGGGAAATGTTGGCCAGGTTACCTTCTTCAAAAGTGTCGGGTGCAGGGATAGGATTGTTGAACCAATCGATAGGCCCGACTGGGATAAAATATTTAGTTTCGATCGCGTAAATGGGGTTATGGCTAGGAAGCATGGGGGTGTCCTGTGGAAGGAAGAGAGAACGATGATGTAGTGCGTCCCAGGGAGAGTCTGGGCATTGTAATTCTTCCAATATTTCTTCGTCACAATGGAAATGATGGGAATATAATGGATCGTGAAGAGTGACCTCAGCGATAGTGTGATTGCCCCTTGCTGAAGAAACAGAGGGGGTATCACTAGGAGAGGGTGAGGGCTCACTCGATATAAACCATATATTGAGGTACTGAGGGGTACTCGTGGTGGTGGGATGGAGAGTCTCTGTAGAGGGATGGACAGGAGAGTTGGGTGGGTTATAGGGAAAATCCTCAGATATGTCATCTAAGAACCATGGAGGCATAGGGAGTGCCTCGGGTTCGGGAGAAATGACGTGTAGATCTGCCAGTGGCGAAGTCAGGTCAATTACTGCCTCGACGGGTCGGTGCGGTAGGCCAACTGACGTTGCCTATATTCTATGATCATAGGACATTGGTAGGTAAAATGAGCCAATGAATCGCAAAGAGAGCAAGGGCGTCTCATGCGTTCATTGACTAAAGTGGTGACATAGTGAATGTCAGTGAGAGTTGTTGTGGAGGACGTAGCAGGGCGGGGGTTGTTCTGAAAGTCTTGGCTTATGATAGCTAATGCCTACCGGAAACGAGGTAGTGTTGGACAATGATGGGTGTAATGGCCATACTCAGAACAGATGGCACACATGAATTTGGTCCTCAACCCTTTACTACTGGAAGGTTGAGTGGTAGAAATAGTAATGGGTGGTGTGGGGGTTGGATTGGGGGAATTAAATTCCGTAATTCCGGTAGTGATGGGTAGTTGTTGGTTTGGTGACCCTCTTTGTCACATAATGCGCAAGGTGGTGAGATGCGCGGAGGAAGTGGAGCTGTGGGCTCCTTCTTCTTTCTCCTACCCCCAGCTGTAGCAGGGGGGGTAGGAAGTATGGGGGTAGTGGGGGTAGTGGGAGTGAGGACAGGAATCATCATGGGGAGTCCTGCTTGTGGGTGAGGGACCATCTCAGGTGGATGTAAGTACCACACTGGGATTTATAACACCATATTGGGTAGTGTGAGCATTGCAGCTACCTGGAAAGCTTCTATATCGGGTGGAGGGTAAAAGAAGGGAATTTGAGTGAGGGGTTGGGGAATTGTCTCCCAAATGGGACTAGGCCCTTGAGGGGATGTGGATTCGTGGACCATAGGGGTCGACGAGTGCACAGGAGGCTCCTGTGGGAGTGGTGTTGCGACTGCTGAGACGTCAGGAATGACTGAAGCCTCCTAAGGAGGACAAGCATCCTCCTGGTGAGTTTCATTAGAAGAGATGACGCATACTTGACTAGGGGTAAGGAGTGGTGGTGCTCCATGGTACGTCCCTAACAAGGATGGATCTTTGAAAATCCCAGGACCCATCTCGATGAGTGGATATACGGCTTTGTTGGTGTGAATGAGAGGAAGAATGTTATCGAGACTGGAAGATGGATTTGGTTCGTAATGTGAGACTTGGTCAATGGTTACAATCTTCCCATTGTGGGGGAACATGATTGTCCTAAAGACTGATGATGCCACTACCTTCATAGCATACATGTAGCTACGTCCAAGCAAGATATTGTAATCGAGTTGAGCGTCGATAAC
>ML871586.1:4753-19821 GCA_009831015.1 Picea engelmannii
GCTCAACAATGCCTTGTGCATGCTTGCCTAACCCTTTACCTTCATAGCCCATTTTTAACAATAACTTGGACCCTATTCCTCTTGTGTGATTTTCAAAACCACCAAAACATTCATCTTGTGAGGAATTAGAAGATAAACTAACACTGCATACCTTATGTTCATGCATGTACTTTGTAAGGGTTTCTTTTGCCTCATGGAGTTGAATCTCCATCTCATGCAACCTTTGAAAAAGCTGGTCTTTCTCCTTCTTCATGGCCATCAACTGCTCTTCAAGGGCAATGTGCTCATTTCTGTCTTCACACATCTCTTTCATCAAATTTCTCATAGTTAGAATCTCTTCTTTGTCAAATAATTTAGAAAATGAATATGTATGAGAACTATCAATTCTTGAAGCTTCCTCCATCCTTGCAGGATATCAAACTTCAACACAAAACTTGCACAAAAACGAATAGCTAAATCTCAAGCTATCAATGGCAAACACATGAGCAAAAAAAACTATGCTCTGATACCACCTGATCTGAAAATAGAAGGCTGACTTGTTATGCTATGCAAGCACCCTCTACCTCATAAAAATAAACTTTACAGGACCTTGCTTCATGTGTTAAAAATATGCAAGATAAACTTATGTGTTAAGTTCATGTATCTTCTTGTAAATTATTATGTGTGAGGAATTGTTCTTTTAGATGGTTATATATGTACTTTCAATAAATACACAGCAACATAACTTGCAGCAAATAAACCATCAAAACTCACAACAAGAACAAGATGATAAAGGAGTTCACCCCCCTCCGGGCTACATCTCCTTGAGCCTCCATCAATGGACTTGGCTCTCTGGGATTAATTTGTCAAAAGTTATTTTACAAGCTGCTGCTCAACTCCAATGGAAAAATAGACTGTACCATTGAGATCAGAACACATAAAAACCCCAAAAATGACTAATAGAACTCTGAAAACAGATCATGGTTCATTCGGGCATGACCTCTTCTACATGTGGCCATAAGCTTCCCTGAGCTTCTCTTTGGCAAAAAAACCTGTCAAAGTCCTCAAAAGCCTCTGAAACCTGTCCCAATGTGTTCAGAGCATAACAATTAGCCAAACATGATTATTCAATCACAGAAAACAAACATAGGCTCACCAAAACATGTCCTCCATCAATGAGGGCTTCAAGCTCCCTGGAGCTTGTTGAAACTTCAATGGTGAAACGGCTGCAAAAGAAGTCTTCAAATGGCCTTAATAATAGTGCCAATGGATTCAGGACATCCAAAAACCCCTAGTTGGGCTTTTACGACACCTCAATCGGACAAGAAATGAGGAAGATAGGCCTCCTGCCATTTTCCTCCTTCAAGCTTGTTGTCTCTGCATCTACAAAACACACCCTTCTTGAATGAACCTGGCACACACGCAATATATAGCGTGAAAACCCAACACCGGGCACAACCGTGCCAACGGTGCAAACTGTAGGATGGTTATGGGCGCGCTAGCCCCTAACTGCCTAGCACCTGGGCACATGGAGGTCCATACGACCGCGCGCTTGGGCAAAATGGCTAAACGGTTGAAACCGCTCTAACTCCCCTTCCGCGCCCCGATCGTGGTCACATGAAACTCCATAAGACCATGGGCTTTACTCCGTATTGTGGTCGCATGTATACAAAAACAAGGGCAACATTTTTTTAACAAAAACCCCGTGCACCTTTTGTCAAAGGGTATGGGCGTATGTGTAACATAAAACCGTGGGTGATAAACATTTGTATTACCCCCGCGCTCTCCGTGCATACACATATAAAATCGAAGTCATATATAAATGCATGCGAATGGGGCTGGGGCTAAGCCCCAGCCCGGACGCGCCCCATATCAAATTACAATACATTTTAAATATAATCAAATCCATTGTATTAACAAGTACCACCGCATGGCGTGTTGGCAGGGAGGACATGCCAAGAATTTGGACTATGGGGAGGTTCACGGTTCGAATCCCATGGACTCATAAAAATTTTAATAAACAAACCATAGACCAATAAAGGGGTGCCACGTGGCAGCCCGTGACTGGGCCACGTGGCACCTTACCCATTGCCAAAACCATGCCACGTGTCAACAAATGATTCGACCACACTTGCCAACCAGAATCTGCCACATCACTTCTATCACCTCAGCGTACATACATGACACATCATCGTACGGACATTACAAGTCAGCATCTGTACGGACTGTATAGACTGCACAGTCATCATCCATTTTTTTACTTGTTTGACGATTCGGACATATCACAATATCTCTCTCTCTCGACGTCCTTTTGAGACGAAACGAATTGCGTTGGGTTCATGATGATGAGGGCTATGCTCTCATTCGTTTTGAGGCAATTCCAAGAACGTTGATTTTTGAGCTAAAATTTGACCCCTGGTCCAGATTTTGATTAGTAAATGAAGGCAAGAGCGGGTGGTTGAAGCCTCCTTTCGTTCATTAAATGAGGGGAATGGAGGGTCTGGCGAGCCACCTTCTCGCAGAGGTCCTGTGTATCGATTCTCTCAACAAAGCCGTGTCGAAGTCCTCGACTCGACAGAGAAGTCTGCGCACGCTAGCCGAGCACTTCATGGCTCAGCTACCCTCCTTACAGGAGCCATGCGTAGTTAAGGTGGCATTTAAAGGAAGATATCAGTACGAGTTTGACTGAAGGGACACCAAGCCTTGAGTGACTGGACATGCCTCTGTGAGATGAATTTTCCTAAGTATATAGACTCAGTCTTTGTATTTTGTAAGCATCAATGGTAGAGCAGAGCTCCCTACTGTAAAGTTTTAACAGATTTTCTAGATTGTTGGTTATGCATCTGTATATGAGATATCTTGTTTTATGACAGACATTTTTTCTTACTCCATCTAATTTTCGTCTCATGCTAAGAGAGTTCGTGATTGACTGATTCGCGCGAATTATCGCAGTTATGTTATGATAAAAGACTTATTGTTGCATTATTGCATTCTCTGGCTTTGCGTTTGAATGTAAGATGATATTGCATTTGGACGTCTTCTTCCTCAGTCTGTTAGAAACCCGATGTTAATAACAGACCTCTGATTTTCTCTTATATAAGTCTTCCACCTGTTCACCCTTTACTACAGCTCACTGTCTGAAGTTTATATAAGACCTCACTCACCTATGCATGCCTAGCCTAGTTTTGGAGTTGGAATGATATTGTTTTGAGTTGGCTTTCATTCGGTCATCCCATCTATAAACTACCGTGACATAAAACTGATGGGCGTCGGGCTCTGCTCTTGTTAGAAATCCAGGAGTGACTTCCGACGCTAACATTTCTGGCGCCGTTGCCGAGGACGAAGTTGAATATTTTCCCCAGGATTGACGACAATGATTAACTGATTCTGAAGGTGCATCAGATATCAGAATTATCAAGATTGTTGTTGTGCACCTGGCGACTCCATTGTGACGACTCCACTAGGGAGAACCTTCTCTATTAATTGTGGCTTTCAGAGGCAAACACACGCGGTCTCATCCACAGTTGCCCCTAGCTACACCTGAAACCGATCCAGAGGTGGTTCTCAGAAAAGGAAAGGCCCCTGAAGAAGAAGCTTCCACCGTCGAAAAAGGTAATCCACCATCTCCTTCTGTAAGAACTTTGTTTTCTCCTCCTCATTTTCTTAATAGACCTCCTTCAGAAGTTTCCCGTTTTTTGAATTTTGGGAGTGTTCCTACTGAGTTTTCCCCTCCTGGTCTGGGATTGGAGGGAGAAATCCTTGTCACTCCCTTGGTCTCTGAAGTTGTACCTTGGCGTAGACCCAGGACCACAGAAGATTTCCCCACTCCTGCACAAGGAGGAGCACCTGTTGACTTGAGCGGTTAGCTTTCTCCTTAAATCCTCTCTTGTTTCTCGCTCCCATTAAGAACTCATCCCTAGTATCCACGTTTTGATTTCCTTCTCCTCCGAGTTCCCCTTTACATAATATCCATATGGCCGGAGCAAATCCCCCTATGACTACAATGGAGGCCATCATAGCCGCTAGGTATGCTCCTCTTGTCTTACCACAGCTTCTCAATGCCCTCCCACCAGATGGATACCTAAAGCAGCTGCCCAAGTTTACAGGCGAGGGGGACATAGCTTCTGATGAACACCTAGCAGCCTTTTATACTTTCGCGGATGATAATGTTATCATGCACGCAGACGTATGGATGGGAATTTTTGTCCATAGTCTCCAAGGAGAGGCTAGAAATTGGTTCAAGGCCCTGCCTCCCGGATCTATTGATGGGATCAAAGCTTTAGATAATACCTTTTTGAGACAGTGGGGAGATAAAAAAGATTGCATGTATTACATGACAGAGTTTGGGTCATTGAAGAGAAAGGAAGGAGAGTCTGGCTCCGACTTCTCCAAGAGATTTAATAAAATGTACAACAAAATCCATGCTGAGATAAAACCCTCTGAAGCCTCTGCAAAGATCACTTACTCCAGCGCTTTTGATCCTGATTTCTGCCTACTGCTAAGGGAGAGAAGAGCTGCTACACTGGCCCACATGCAGGATGCGGCCGTGGAGGTAGAATCTAACATATTGGTTGTCAACCGACTCAGGAACGCAGGTGATAGAAATACATCCAAGAGCAGGCATGAAGCTTCCTCATCCAGTTCCCCTCCCCTGCCCCATCAAGCAGATGAGACAGCTAGAGCACTAAAATCACTTTCTGCCAGGATGGAAAGGTGGGAATTAGAGGGGAACACCATGTACAGAAATCCCCAGAACACTGATAATAGAGGTTTCAGACAACCTACTAACAATATGCCTCAGGTTTTCCCGAGGGAACAAAGGGGAAAGGACAGAGAAGATCAGAGGATTCAAACCCCCCTCCAAAACAACCTAGTTGATCATGAGGAAAGAGAGGAGATAGACGAATTTGGCCCTAAAATTCACTGTATTGAAGAAGCTCCCCCTTTTCCCCATTTGACGCAGTACGCATATGAAGAATCCCTGATGAGCGCTCAAATTCATGAGTTGTGGAAAGATCAAAGGGCCGGTCACACTTATAACAGATATAATCTCAGGTCAAGAAGGAAAGAAGGAGACTTCGATAGCCCAGACCATCCCCTAGTAGCAGAAAGACCTACTAGATCTGCAGCAGCCACTACTAAAGATAAAAGAGCTCAGAGCGCTTCGCCAACAGTCAAAGAACCCGTCATCGAGGTAAGGGAAGCTCCTAAGACCATTCCATCTTTTAATTTTGAACATGAAATTCAAAAGATCAGGATCCCCGTCCCCCTCTCAGAGCTAGTTAAAAACGAAGATTTTAAAAGATCCCTCTCCAAGCTGCTACAATCCGAGTCCCCCCAGACCCCCTCTGACTTAGTAAACCTTCAATATGAGAAGCCAGTCTTCATCTTAGTCCCCATGGTAGAAGATAGAGATGACTCATCCCCCCCCTTCTACACATCCCTGAACATACATGATAAAGTGCTGCATAACTGCCTCATGGATTCAGGGGCTTCCCATAACCTTATGCCAAAAATAGTCATGGAATAATTGGGACTGGAGGTGACAAGAACTTATCATGATTTATATTATTTTGATTCAAGGAGAGTGCAGTGTCTAGGAGTCATCAAAGACCTGGTGGTTTCCCTGTTTCAGCTGCCCATGAAAAGTGTGGTCATGGATATTGTGGTAGCCGACGTTCCCCCCAAATTTGGTATGCTATTGTCTAGATAGTGGATTAAAAATCTTGGAGGGACACTACAGATGGATCTCACATACGCCACCATTCTGGTCTTCGGAGGGGAACAAAGGAGATTATACAGAGAAGCCCAGCTAGCCTATATTGTCAGTGATGAAGCAGACCCTACCAATCACCCCATCTTTGCACTTGACACCGACTTGGGGTCTAGTTTGTTGTAGCTTACTGATGCCCCTGAAAGCTCTTTACTAATCAAAAAACATCCCAGCCCTGATCATCCGATTTCCCCTCAAAGCTCCTTTGTGTGGAAGATGTTTTTTGACGGAGCTTCTTCTAGCGAAGGCGCCGGTGCTGGAGTGGTTTTCATATCACCTTGTCAAGAAGTCGTGTCCTTGTCATAAAAGCTAGAATTCGAAGCCACCAACAACGTGGCAGAATATGAAGCTCTTGTTCTGGGTATGAGGGCCGCAAAGGAGTTGGGAATTAAAGAGATAGTAATATTCGGAGATGATGAGTTGATTATTCAGCAGGTAAGGAATGCTTATCGTGCCAATAATCCCCGGCTCAAAAATTATCGGAATGAAGTATGGGACCTTATTGATAATTTCTTCTTGGATTTTAACATTTCTTTCATTCCGAGGGGAGAAAATACTTTGGTTGATTCTTTAGCTGTCTCAGCTAGTTTGCTCAAATTTCTTTTGTCGCCTATGGTAAAAAATGATGTTGATATAAGATATAGGCCCTCAGTGCCAGACAATGTCAAGCATTGGAAGGTGTTCGAGGATGATTCGGAACTCGAAAGGTTTCTCCAATCAGTTGATGAATTTTCTGCGGTACACATTGATCTAGATCCCGATCCAGAAGGTGACCCTCACCCTGAGGGGATTTTAAAAAAAATTGCTAATCGTCGGATTATCCAGCTGCCTAGCAATCACATCCCGAGAGGAATAGTCCCTCCAGAGACACTGTTCGATGGGAACGATGTGGAAGTAAAGGGAAAGGTCTCGAATGAAGATGTTGATACAGTCGAATGCAACATTGGCACGCAGGAAGAGCCCAAGTTAGTCAGATTATCAAGCAGCCTGACCAGTGAACAGAGGACCAAGTACACGGAGTTGCTGAGAGAGTTTGCCGACGTGTTCGCTTGGACCTACAAAGACCTCAAGACATACGACACATCTTTCATTAAACACAAAATCCCGTTGAAGGAAGAAGCTAAGCCATTCAGGCATAAGCTGAGACAGATAAATCCCATGTTGCTGTCGGTCATGGAAAAGGAAGTCAAGAAGCTATTAGATGCACAAATCATCGTCCCCTTGAGATATTCTGAATGGGTGGCCAATTTGGTTCCGGTAAGGAAGAAAAGCGGAGAAATCAGGCTTTGTGTCGATTTCAGGAATTTGAATAGAAGCTCGAAGAAGGACAATTACCCCCTACCTAAGATGGAACACATACTGCAAAGGGTAACTGGTGCATCCAGGATATCTATGATCGACGAGTTTTCCGGCTATAATCAGGTATCGGTCATGCCCGAGGACAGAGAAAAAATGACCTTCACCACTCCTTGGGGCACATTCATGTATGCCAAAATGCCATTTGGGTTGATGAATGCAGGAGCAACATTTCAGCGAGCCATGGATATAGCCTTCATCGGAGAAAAAGACCAATTCGTAGTGATCTACCTAGATGACATCACGGTCTTCTCCAGGTCTGATAAAGAGCACCGCTGTCACTTAAGGAAAGTTTTCTCGAAGTGTCGGAGATTTGGTCTTTCCCTAAATCCCAAGAAGTCCATGTTCGCTATGATGGAGGGCAAGCTGCTAGGCCATATAGTATCGGCGGAAGGAGTAAGAATTGATCCCAGTAGAGTGGAAGTGATTCAAACCCTGTCACTTCCCAGATCTAAAAAAGATGTCCAGGCATTTCTAGGAAAGATTAACTTCCTGAGGAGATTCGTCTCAAATTTTGTTGAACTAGTAAAACACATCACAGCAATGCTCAGAAAGGGAAGTGAAGTGAGATGGACCGCTGAGCCCCGGGCATCTTTTGACCGAATAAAAAGGGCATTGACTGAGGCACCCGTGCTAATCAGTCCTGATTATTCCAAGGATTTCCTGATTTTTTCTTTTGCTTCCTGTGATACAGTGGCGACAGTCTTACTGCAGAAAAATGAGGAAGGGCGTGAGCAGCCCATCGTCTTCTTCAGCAGGGCGTTAAGAGACGCAGAGAGCAGGTATGAAATCATGGAGAAGCAGGCCTATGCCTTAGTGAAAGCTATTAAATATTTTAGAGTCTATGTCTTGCATTCAAAAGTAATAGCATACGTTCCTTCAGCTTCCGTGAAGGACATCCTTGTGCAGCCTGACGTAGATGGGAGAAGAGGCCAATGGATCGCTAAAATTCTGGAATTTGACTTAGAGATAAATCCCACCAAGTTGTTTAAGGGGCAAGTTTTAGCCAAGCTACTGGTTGAATCCAACTGTGAGGCCTTGGGAGTTAGTTTCATCAATACTCGCCCAGGATCTCAGCAAGCTGAATCGCCCAGCCAATGCTCTCAAGATGGCTTATCACTGGCAGAATGTGCCTGGTATCATGGCATTCTGTATTTTCTGCAGGAGTTGAAGCCCCCCGATGGAATGGGAAAAAGCAAAGCGAGGGCTCTAAAGCTCAAGGCGGTCAGGTATTTCCTCATTGACCAAACCTTGTACTAGAAAGACCCTCTAGGGGTATTTCTAAGATGCCTGGACCCGCAGGAGGCCCAGAAGGTTACGTTTGATTTTCATAGCGACCTTTGCGAAGGTCATCATTTCTGGAAGACCACAGCCCACAAGATACTCTGAGTTGGGTATTACTGGCCCACTTTATTCCCCGATGTTTGCAGAGAGATCAGAGCTTGCACCAAATGTCAAAAGTTCTCAGGAAAGCAATAGCTCAAATCATTGCCATTGAAGCCTATAGTATCTCCAACACCTTTTCAGCAGTGAGGGTTGGACTTCATTGGAGAAATTCATCCTCCCTCAAGTGGTCAACACAGATGGATTCTGACAGCAACAGATTATTTCACTAAGTGGATAGAAGTTGTCCCCACCAGAAGCGCATCACAGAAAGTAATTATCAGCTTCCTGGAGGATATCATAGCCAGATTCGGTTGTCCCAGCAGGATCGTCACCGATAACGCTGCTTCTTTCAGGTCTGAGCCTCTAATTAAGTTTTGCGAACAGTTCCAGATCTCACTAATTCACTCCACCCCCTACTATCCCCAAGGCAACGGTTTAGCAGAGTCCTCCAACAAAAGCCTGATAAGGATAATTAAAAGAATATTGGAGGACAACAAAAGGGCCTGGGATTCAAAGTTGAAATTTGCTCTGTGGGCCGATCGTGTCACAACGAAGAAGTCTCTGGGCACTTCGACGTTTCAACTAGTCTACGGAGCAAAGGCGGTTTTCCCTACTCATCTCACCTTACCTGTGGCGAAGTTATTTCAAGACTACGAGGGAGAACCAGATCATATGATCAGAAGAATTCATCAGATAGTGGAGGTGCAGTAGATCATAGAACAAGTGAGGGATGCAACTTACAGTGATCAGCAGAAGATCAAACAGGGTTTTGACAGGAAGGTCAGGAAAAAGGAGTTCGAGATCGGGAATTTGGTATTTAAGTGGGATGCACCTAGACAGGATAAAGGCAAGCACAGCAAGTTCGATGCCCTCTGGATCGGCCCCTTTAAAATCTCTGAGATTTTCTCCAACAACACATATGGGTTGCAGGATCTGGAGGGTGAAGAGGTTTTCAACAGCCCAGTGAATGGGCATTTCCTGAAGAAATGTTTTATTTGAGCCTCAGACGGCTCCCTTGTTTGTAAATATTTTCCTTTAACTCTTTGTTTATTTTCTTTTTGCGTTTTTTCGGCCTAATAAGTGACTCCATAGCCCATTTGCAAGGCACTGAAGCTGCAGAAGGAGTTCTTAGAGCATCGCAGGGACGACTCTATCCCCCATGGAGCCTAATGTTAGCTTTTATTTTTTTCATTTGGCGTAGAAGCACCCAGGGCTGTAGATTACACACAAAATGCCCAAGCACAGCGCGGGAGAATCCCTGTTTTTCCAAGTAGCAGGACAAGCGAGCGGGCAAAATGTCGTCGGCATCATCCAAGGTCTATTTTACAAAGCAGACCTATGGTCACCAGGTTTTCGGAGCTATCGAATTGCCCAAGGTTTAACGCAAAGGAAAACTCTCGTATTTCAATCAGCAGGTTCAGATCGTCTGATCTAACTGGGACAGGTGGCAGCCTGTCGGCATATCGCGGATCGGGGTTTCGGGGAACAGGGAGCCCTTAGCTCATTGCACTTGGAAGTACCGATCAGTGAAACGTCGAAAGCGCCTTTGGCGCCGAGCCCACAGTCTCAGCCCTGGGTCATATCAAGCGAGCCTGTAAACAAGGGCGGCTCCCTTGTGAATATCGAATGCCCCCTCGTCCGTTCATCCTAAGGACGTGTGTCGCAAGATCTGACCTCATCGGCGTTTCAGCGGTCAGGAGTTCGTGGGGTGAGAGTTTCATGTTGTTCAACATCGCGAAACCCCAAACCCCGATAGCACTGAAAGCGTAGAAAGTGGGTCCGCGGTATCACAAAGTTTTTTCAGCCATCCATCCAAAGGGGACACCTGGCAGCAAGTAGAGCCATCTCGGGGCTTCGCCCATCGCGACTCCAACACGCAAAGAGAAGCTCCATTATTTTCCGATGCGTGAGGTGCCGGGAGAATCCCGGACCCAGGCCCACGGCATCGCCAGGAGAAGTAAGAACCGTCAGATCTAGAAGGACGCGTGGTGCCAGATTAAGTCGTCTCGGCATATCGCTCATCCCGGTTTCAATCAGCAAATATTAGCCCTTTCATATTCGCGAATGTCGAAAGCATATGGTCACAGCCCATGGTCACTTGGGGAGAGGAAGGAACTGCATAAAGAAGGCCAAAGGCACCGAGTTCAGTTGCAGAGGGGATCATCGTGACCTCCAGGCGCCATCGGACCCGATCTTAATATTGTTTCTAGTATTGAATTAAACGAAGGCAAGAGCGGATGGTTGAAGCCTCCTTTCGTTCATTAAATGAGGGGAATGGAGGGTCTGGCGAGCCGCCTGCTCGCAGAGGTCCTGTGTATCGATTCTCTCAACAAAGTCATGCCGAAGTCCTCGACTCGACAGAGAAGTCTACGCATGCTAGCTGAGCACTTCATGGTTCAGCTACCCTCCTTACAGGAGCCACGCGTAGTTAAGGTGGCATTTAAAGGAAGATATCAGTACAAGTTTGACTGAAGGGACACCAAGCCTTGAGTGACTGGACACGCCTCTGTGAGATGAATTTTCCTAAGTATATAGACTCAGTCTTTGTATTTTGTAAGCATCGATGGTAGAGCAGAGCTCCCTACTGTAAAGTTTTAACAGATATTCTAGATTGCTGGTTATGCATCTGTATATGAGATATCTTGTTTTATGACAGACAGTTTTTCTTACTCCATCTAATTTTCGTCTCATGCTAAGAGAGTTCGTGATTGACTGATTCGCGCGAATTATCGCAGTTATGTTATGATAAAAGATTTATTGTTGCATTATTGCATTCTCTGGCTTTGCGTTTGAATGTAAGATGATATTGTGTTTGGACGTCTTCTTCCTCTGTCTGCTAGAAACCCGATGTTAATAACAGACCTCTGCTTTTCTCTTATATAAGTCTTCCACCTGTTCACCCTTTACTACAACTCACTATCTGAAATTTATATAAGACCTCACTCACCTATGCACGCCTGGCCTAGTTTTGGAGTTGGAATGATATTGTTTTGAGATGGCTTTCATTTGGTCATCCCATCTATAAACTACCATGACATAAAATTGATGGGCGTCGGGCTCTTCTCATGCTAGCAATCCAGGAGTGACTTCCGACGCTAACAAAGCTCACAACCCTCTTAGTTCAGGGCAGGTTTTCTGGGTTTTCTATGCTCCATCTCGAAACCCTTCTATGGGTTCTTTGATCCTTATATTACACACACTTGTGCATTCCATTCATCAACTCCCTTTCTTAGAGGCCCCTTTGGCCCTCCTCCATTTCTCTCTCTCTCCCCATATCCCGATCGCACGCATGATTTAGGCAGGTTCTCGACCTATTCTTTTGTTTCTTCAGTCAGAAGGAAACTCGTGGATCAAGCTTGGGGTCCCATGGTGATATTTCCTACTATCCACCAGTTGAATGCTTTCTATCCCTTCTAACAACCCTCCATATTTCCATTCATTAGGGTGGTTGGTTGTTCAACTACCAACCTCCCTCATTAACTGATTTGTCTTGAAATCATGGCTAAGGGAAGTAATATGAATAAGGATTGAGGTCCTGTAGTTTATTAGGGTCTCCTCTCATTCCACTAGTGATATCATGGCTTGTACTTTAAGGCTTCACCCATCACCCATCAGTCAATTGTCGGTGTTTACAATTAAACAATAATATATTTACAATATTTGCAAGCCATTGCATGGAAATCATAAATTATGATTAATTATAGGCTAGGGGAAACAAGGGTGTTACATCCATGTATGACCAAGCCCTCAAGTCAAGCAAAGATGCTCCACAAGGAAAAGAAGATGCATCTCCAAGTCAAATCATCACCAAAAACACTAACATGGCTATCATAAACCCCACACGTGTGGGTTTACCTTCAAATCATGTGAAAGACACCTCCAAAAGTGAGGAAAGAAGAAAGGAGCTCTAGGATCTTCGATGTGGCATGTGTAGAGGATGTCCATATATGCAATAATAGCCCAAATGTGTCTTAGAGGATGTGACCAGTGCCTCGAAATATGTGTATATTATATAAAACTATGACACTACCTTGAGAGATGTGAAATTGAGTGAACATATGCATAATCATCTTTGATAGTAGATGGTCAAAGTGTCATGAATACAAAAGAGAGGGATCCATGCTTAGGAATAGAATAAGTGTGTTATACGTAGGTGTGACAACCTTTACAAAGAGAAACACTTTTACACCATATACAAAGGGATAAGAGAAACTATGCAACTCCACAAGATCATGTGTCCTAGTAGATCCACCCCAAGATGGTTGCATACCTACCCCAGATCATAAATGGCAACCATGACGAAGAGTTACCAACATCAAGGGACAATTAATTGTAACCATAAAAGAAAATCCTATTTTGAAATGGGGACTAAAAGGGCGGGCTATGACTGACCACATGGAGTCTGCAGATACATAGGCCCCTCACCAATACATAGAACATCTAAGCATGTTCCAATACAATATATGAGTGAAAATACAACCACACTTTTGGCTCGTCATGATACAATAAGGAACATAATCTACTCATATGATGGTCCACATATGGTGGAAAAATATAGGGTACAATGAAGTGAATCTAAGGTGTAACACTACCTATCATTCAAAGTAAGTTTTAAGTGAAGATATTTTGAAGATTTTTGACCTAGCAACTTTATTTGAGAAAAGTGTTTAACCATCATGCGTCGGCACAAATTTAAAACTCATATTTCCCAAGTGTCATGGAATGATCTTTGAACTTGTTTCATGAGCCTTGCAAAGGATTTCTTAAACTTAAAGTCCCCAATTTTTGTGGCTCAATATTTATAACCCAATCTAAAGTTTTTATTAAATTCAAGAGATAATCTTGTGGCATTCTTCTTAACTTGATGTAGTAAAAAAAATTTCCTTTGCTCCAATAAAACTTTGAAAACCCACCATTAGTGTTATGGTGCCAATTCAAAAGTAAAACTTTAGAAGTTTCACTAAAAATCCAATTTTCCATTCTTGCAACAAATTTCTAAACAATTGTGTTTCTTAATCTTGGGGCATTTGTTTTTGAAATTCTCATAACTAAAATTTTGATTTTCTCTATAAAACTTAATAGAAGTGCCATAGTATACCAAACTTTGTAATATCCTAAAGATATAACAATGGTAAACAATTTTATAGCTCTATAAAACACATATTCTATTAACTTGTTAACTTTGCCACAAAAGTTGAAAAGTAAATCGTAAACCTTTGGAAATTACCACAAGAATATGTTACAAACTTTTTACTAATTTTACTTTCCTTATAATTTCAAAACACCTTAGATTTCTAAACTATATAGTGTCATTACAATCTATAAACCCAATTATAAAGTTTTGCAAAGTGCAAGCCTGGTTATAACCAAATAATATTTTAGGAGTTAAATTTCACACATAAACTAATTTTACATGTATTTTTTGAAAAAAAGATTTATAAATTTCCATTTTTCTAAAATGATTTACCCTGACATAAAAGTATTTTAGTCTAAATATGTACAGTTGTTAATTAGTTCACAACGTTCAGGTTCATATTCTCTTCTATGTGTCTTCATCATTTCCATAAGAGAGTGTGGAGAGAGAACACTCTTGTACAGCTCGACGACCGAGGTTCAGACCTGTGGTGACAGATACACTGTTGATTTTGTGTGGAGATATAATAGGAGTTCACCGTCCTGTTATAGAAAAGTACTAACTAAGGATGTGCACAGATTCATTTGTTAATTACCATAGCATTATCTGAAATAACATTATGTTTTTTTCAAAGTTTTTATGTAAATAACATTATGTTTTTCTCAAAGTTTCTATATAAATAGCAGAAGCAACATGATCATTTGTTAATTACCATAGCATTACCTCTGAAATAACATTATACTTTTCTCAAAAAATTTATATAAATAACATTATGCTTTTCTCAAAGTTTCTATATAAATAGCAGAAACAATATTAAGCTTTCCTTAACATTTTTATACTATAAATAGCAAAAGCAACATTAAGTTTTTCTTAACATAACTTTTTTTTAATTACAAATAACATTTTTCAACATTTTTATACTATAAATAGCAAAAGCAACATTAAGTTTTTCTTAACTTAGCTTTTTTTTATTACAAATAACATTTTTCATGCGTCTATTTCTAAACATTATGCTTTTCTCATAGCTATATTTAACTCAGCGAAATCAGAAATTACAACCAATGGACATATCTAGCTCGGCCCAACCTCCCTACTCAGGCAACTACGAATTTGATTAATATTTCTAACTTCATACTGCTGCATTGTGAATTTATCATCAACTGAAAGGAGGATTGAATTCGAGTATAGCTCGTACAAATCTTATTCTTTTAGATCAAGCAATTGTGTGATTGTCTGGATGTCCATGATGACAGAAAATACAGTGAATAGAATTATGCTCTTTGGCGTGCTGTTAGCCTCCAATGAATTGTTGTTTGAAAAAAAGCTCTTCAAAAGCGACATAAATGGCAACTGCAGACTAGCCATTCCCAAGAAGGTTGTTGAAAACCGTATTTTCAAATTCTGCACACATGATCAGATGAGACAAGTGAATGGTGATGG
>WSFP011449909.1:0-19821 GCA_009831015.1 Picea engelmannii
TCATGTGTCCATCATCAACATCGTCTGTGCAGAAATGATGTCCATATGCCCACATAGATGGGAACAAATGCACCTATAAAAAAATGAAAAAATCACAGTGTCAATATGTGTCTAATTACCTGACCATTAAAATATAAAATAATATAGATGTACATACAAATCAAATGTTCATTACGAAGTTAAAAATTATGTACGCAAAAAAATTATTACCAAGTTAGTGCATCCTCTTCTTCACGTGGGTAATGACCAGATGCACCGTATTTGTCTTTGACTTGGTCAACAACCCAACTGTTGGGGCATATCATTGGGATATTTTATTTTAAATGATCAGGACAAGGAATAATTCTACCATTCAACCATATGAATTATTTCCTATCACTTTCCCATTTCATCCTCTTATGTCTGTACAATGTGACCCACAATTATGTTAATTCCAAATTGCAAAGAATGAATTTATTGATTGAATCAATTTCTGAATTCGCTAATGTATTCATGAAATCAAACCAATATATAGTAAATATTAGATGATGAAAATATACATTATTAATTTAAGTGTCAATAGTTACTAGGTAGAAATTTGACAAATGATAAGTCACTTACTATTTATCAAGTGCCTTTTTCCATTCGTTTGGAGAAGCTCCCCTTATCTTTTGTATTCATCTTTTTCTTCATCCCAAATCACTGCACCTTCTTTGTTGTCAATCTGCTTGATGTACTCATTATCATAATAGAAAGACTCATATGATATGTACCCCTCTTCTATATACCCCTTGGGTTTTTCCCTTTGACGAACAAATCCTTTCAATTTCTTCATGTACCTCTCTAAAACAAACATCCAACAATAGGATACCACCCTGACTAATTCAACCTCATCTACTAGGTGAATTAGAAGATGAACCTGCAAGTCCATGAAATTTGGTGGCAGTTCCTTCTCAAACATACAAACATTCTCAACTATCTCTTGACACCACCATGGAATTTTAGCCATATGAATCTCCTTTGATGTGATCCAATGTACAAATGCAGATAATTTATATATGGCATGCCTTAGTTCATGGGGAAAGTCATGGTTCACACACTTGCGCACGAGCAGAGGATAAAGACACTACAAAGTAAACACATAAAAAATTAATTTTGTTTTATCCCATGGCATAAAAATAAAAATAATAAATAATAAAATCATATTTTGGACACATGTTGTACCTTTATAAGGCTCAAATGGTCATGTGATTTCAACCCTAAAAATGGTCTTTACGCACATTGAAGCAACGTTATAGGGAATACCCATATAAAGAAGGAACCTTCACACCCAATATAACTTCCTTTTCCAAAGAAAGATCTTCTTTATTCAAAATCCATGTGACATCACCTTCTTTGAAAGACCAAGAGGGACCAACCTCTCCTCTAATTTCTTGTCTTGTCCAATTTTTATTTTTATTTTTTGAAGAAATAAGATCTCTCCTCACAACCAATGTGTCACTTTATTTGGATGATATGTTCCTCCATAAAGAAGATGAAACATTTTTAAATATATGTATGGGATCTAGTAAGTGGGAAATATAAATATGGTCCCAATAGGGGATCTCATAAAATATAGATTTCCTTTTCATCCCAATGGGAAATTTCTCAACATAGGTGTTGAAGAATTCTAGATCATTGAAGATAGGCTCCCCATTTTAGTTGAAATTTTTTGTAATCTTCTTCTCCTTCTCTCTCTCATATGCTCTAAGCCATTCTGTTGGTGTCATTATTGCAGGCATTTTGGTTCTCTCTAGTTTACCATTGAAAGTGGATTTTTCTCTTCTATAAGGGTGTTATTCTAGGAGGAATACCCTTGAGCAGTCGTACACTGGATTTAATAGGTGGTTGGACCACCTAGCCTTCATAGAAGGTCCACAAAATTTACATCCATTATATCCTTTAGTTACAATACCTGTGAAATTATTGTATACATAACACATTAGCGTTTAATAATAGAATGCCAATCAAAATGAATAAAATATGCAAATAAACATTATTACGTATGTAAACAAATCAACAAACATTTTAATTGCCAGAGAAAAATCCTAATCCCGAATAATCATGTGTGGTGTAAGCACATATTTCATACAACGTAAAACTCCTCTCTGTTGCGATAGGTCTTGATACATTGTATACATGTATCCATTCCCATAATTCCTTCAATTCATCTACCAATGGTTGTAGGTAGACATCCATATTCTTCACTTGTCTTCTACCAGGGACTATAAGACCCAACATAAGATGCTCATCCTTCACAGACAACCATGGGGGGGTATTTTTATTGATCACTACTACAGGCCAAACATAATAGTTGGTGTTTTGGATGGAATATGAGTTCATGCCATCCATTTCTGTGTTGACTCGTAGACTTCATACTTCATCCTTGAATTTTTCTGGACATGTATTCTATAATATTCATGGCTATTGAATCTGTTGGGATTCACATAAATCCCGACTCACTTCTGTGTGAGGCATTCCATCCCTGCAACATAGCTAATTATTTGCAATGAAAGAGCCTCCAAATCCTTGGTATTATAGGCATATTCCTCAATATCTTATGAGGAGAACCATGAAATTTACCATTTTTATTTGATTTATGGTACTTATCATGCCCACATTTCAGACATATCTCTTTATCTGCATATTCTCCTCTATATAGAATATAATCATTCAGACATGCATGATATGATATATACTCAACACCCAAAATTTTCAACAATTGATTTTCCTCTTCGCAAATACCGAGCAAAACATTAACACTAGGAAGAGCCTTATATTTGAATATCATGCAGTTAGTAGGAAACATAATTAATGTACAAGGTCATTTAACATTTATAAAAGAAACCATTTATAATGTTGATTGTACTGTGACAATATTTCACAAAATTAATATAAGCCATTTGTTGGTCAATTACCTCAATATTGCTGAGAAACAGGCATTTGACATGACAAACTTTTCTTTTAGTTGTAAAGTAACATTGTTGTCCCAAGCTAGGTAGACTTTGACAGGGCACTATGTCCAAAGAGAGGGGTGGTGGAAACATATTTTAGGATTTTGAAAATGGTACCATTGATATGAGCATCATCCCCTAGATCATCGTTTTGGAATGTGTCTAACAACATTTTCTCCATGGAATTCATATCCTGTAAGTAATCATCCATACCAAACGTTTTTTGATTGTCTCCATTGCCAACTTCTGAAGAAGTTCTAGTATTGTTGTAGTCCTTCCTAATTGGTGAATCTGGATGTAGTGGGAATTGAATAGGTGGTTGATTCAACCATTCTTGGTACGCTTCCTCTCCGAGTTGTGCTCTCATTGAAACCTTCTATGGGGTTGACATTGTTGTGAGGTGCAACGAATGATGGTATGTAGGTCGATCATCATCAAAAGAATCCTAATTTGAAAAAAATTGATCATTAGTACATCGATGCTATTAGTAAGAACAATGTAATAATTTGTTTGTTCAAATTATACTATACCAAACAATTATTACCATTACCAGCCAAGGATTGAAGATGGAATATGGAATGTCACAATTGGTAGGGTAAACAGGCTTTCCATTTTCATCTACCAACTGCTTGTAGTATGTTTCTCCTGATAAGACGTTCTGACATTTTTGAACCAGTACTGGAATATTTTTTGCATATGAACTCGATTCTGAATCATGATCCTCCAAATTTGGATACATTTTTATTCAAATTGACATAGATAAAAAAAAATTCAATGAGATAATTGAAACATAAATTAAATGAGTTAAAATTACTGGAGATGAAAAGGGAGAACTCCACGATGGACTTTGAACAATATGGAATGAGTTAGAATTTGAAGAATTGGCCATTTGATCATATAATAATATTTTCTCCTTGCATTTCAACAAAATTAGCAACAAATTTTCTTGTACATATCTAAAATAAATTTCGAGGACCATACCACAATCTGAGTTTGAATATATTTTTGAAACCATTTTTTAAGAATAAGGTGACATAAAACGTAAAATGTATATTGAAGTATTGCAATTCATGTGAATTCAACATAAAAGAAAATTTCAGATGAATATACTATTTTATGTGCAAATAAAAGTTCAAATAACTTTAAATGCATACTGGTGTGCTTATAAACCACAAACACACTAGTGCACATATTAACAATAAGCACCAGTGTGTTGAAAAATCAACCACATCATGTTTCTATATTTTGTTAATAAAAAACAATTGTATGTCTTTGGTGCGTCAAATAATATGGATGCACTGGTGCACAATGTAATATGGAAGCACTGGCGTGTCTTACATAAATGCATTGTCTTGCCAAAAAAGTAAATAAAAAGCATGATTGTTTTTAAACAATTAAAAAAAGAGCGAGAATCGAATTTCATAAAGTCATTTAAATACTAAAAAGCTATTCATTATTTCATTATTTTGCAAAATTTTGCAGGAGAGAGACTTGCAAGAGAGACATACAAAGGAACGTTGTGGAGGAGAAGAATACTTTGGAACCACAGTATTATTCAAAATATGATAATTTGAAGGCTATGGTGATTCACTCTAAACCCTTTTCATAATTTGTTTTTAATATTAAGATGGTATTCAATATTTTAATTATTTTTCCAAAATTTATAGGAAACAGATTTGGAAGAGAGACATATCGGGGAGCATTGTGGAGTAGAAGAATACTTTGGAACAATAAAAATATTCATAAAACCAATATTTGAAGGGTATGGTGATTCACTCAAAACCCTACATTCAAAAAAAAAAATCATACTTACCTTAAACTGTTGTTTTTTTTGTCTTGCGTGAATGAAAAATTTCACCCTAGGGTTTAACTCACTCTATCACTTCATAATTAGGGATTTTCATTTTAGGTATTTTAGATCTATTGTTTTTTTTTTCTATATATAATTGTTTGACATGTGATACAAAGGGACCACTTATTGCATCAGATCCCAAATGCAGTCGGCCCTCTGCCTTATTTTTTAAATGGTTTCTAATTTGACGTTTTTGTAAAAAAACATTTTCTTCTTTTCTAGTGCGCATTTTCGACATAAACGCACCAATGTGTTTCTGTATAATTAACGAACCGAATAAGCCATATTTAAAAATAAAAAATAAAAAATATGGTGTATAGAAAAAATTTCACCGATGTTCTCATCTAAAGAACACAAAAAAATGTTGTCACACATTTTTTTAATTTTTTTTAATTTTTCTTCTCATCATTGTGTAATTTTTCTATTTTTTTTTTAATGTTTAATTTTTTTGCTATGTTTTTTTTTTCTATTGTAGTCATTGTGATCCAAAAAGGATCTAGAGAATACTAAGGATAAATCACAATTCACAGAAGCATCCCAAGAATCCCAGAATGGCCTCAACGGACAGAGAAAGGGAGGAAATTCAAAGTACTCAAAACTCAGTGAACTTGGCATCATCGCAAAGAGTGCGTCACAATATTTCCAATGGCATAAATGACTCGTCAAACATAGTTACAAATCAAAATATATTTCCGGTCAAATTTTTTGTCAACCTATCCCAGTTAGCAGGGATGGGTCAGCATCTGTACTGCTGACATCAACATCAGTACAAATGACATCATCATCTGTACATTTTACGTGGAATATGCAAAGGGTGACACGTGTCATGCTGACATCAACATGGTGATGTGGTAGCACCAAAGGCTGCCACGTGTCACTCATTTTTGGAATTTTCAAGTCAAATATGTGGACCAATGGGAAGGTGTCATGCGACAGTCTGTACAACCACGTGTAAGACCATACAACCACCTGGCAGGCTGACATGGCAAGATGACATGACACAGGTGATGTGGATGTACGTGAAATGAGGTGACGTGGGCTAATGAATGACCACCACGTGGTCCACTCATGGGCTTACATGTGGCAACATGAAAATGCACAAGGACGCCCGACAACTGGATTTTAAAAAGAGTAAAGGGTTGGTTGGTGCCAAACCTAGTTCTCCAAACTTGGAGTAAGTTCCATAAAAAATGGTGGTATAAATAAACTATCCATCATAGTTAGCGATGTATCCCAACTATCTGCCACAGTTAGCAACATATCACAAAAATACGCCATATTTGGTGATAAGGTTATATGGAGGGGTAAAACGGGAGGCCCACGGGTTTGACCCCGGGACCTCCCCCAAAACTTATGCCTTAATATAACTCTGCCAACCAACTATCCTAACGACTATTTTGGTATATTCGCCCACCTTTATTACTTCACTCCAGAATGAGGTATACTTATGAATTTTTCCAAATTCTTTTGTTGAGTTAATAAAAAGGCCTACCCATTTGAGAGAAGGACCCGGAGATGTAGTCCACCAGGGTCGAACTCTGTTATCAATTTTTTATGTTCAGATCTTATGCATATGTCTCTTCATTATTTAGTTATTCCTTATTTATGGTGCACTTCAATTTATTCTCATTTAATACAATTCTTTAATTAGTCACATCGATGAAAAGATCCTGGATCATGTTGGTATTAGAGCAGTCATATTTGAATTGAATTTTTGAGTGTGAATGCTTACTAGTCCAAGCATAAGCAAGGTGAAGGAACTATTAAGACTTTCAATCCTGAATTTGGTTGTGCATCCCAAAGGAATAAAATGGCCGAAGAGGAAAAACATGATGAACAGGAGAAAAACTTCCATATGGTATTTTATCGCATGTCATAAATGGTAGAGCAAAATGCATGGAGACTACAAGAAGAGGATGAATAAGAAAGGGAAGAAAAAGGGAGCACAAGAAGATGATAATGCTTCAGTGAATCAAGGGGTTGGAAGAGACCCTCCTAAGCCTCCATCTTCACCATCAAGTTATAGATCTTCTTCCTCTGAGAATTCTCATCACTCTCATGATTCTAGCCATAAAATTGCTCTTAAGAAACCATTGTTAAATATTGATGTAAAATTTTATTTACCTATTCTTAATGGAGATGTTAATCCTAAAAATATAGATAATTGTATCCGATAGGCTGAAGTATATTTTCATGTTCAACAGATTAATGAAGAGGAATTCAAAGTGAAATTGGCCTTTCTTTGGTTGGAAGGCACTGCTCTCGTATGGTGGGAGAGAAAACTTCATGACATAAGTAAGTGTGATAATCTTGTTTCCTCATGGTCGAAATTTAAATCAACGATAAGGAAGCAATTTTATCCATTGGGTTATTTACATAAAGCAATGATGGAATGGAAAACTTTAAGACAAAGTAAAGTTCAAAATGTACAAAGTTTCAGAGAAGAATTTAGGAAGAAAGCTCTTGCATTAAATATTTCTTTGGATTCTTATGAAACTTTAATGAAGTATATTGGCGCACTTCACAATTATATTCATCATATTGTACTATTGTTTAACCCCACCAATCTTGATTAATTTTTTGGGAAATCAACTCACCTTTAGAACAGGGGAAATCATGTTCAAGAATATCCCACAAATAAACCTTCCAATCTCCCACTTAAGCAGTTTAAGAAGTTTAAATGGAAGGAAAAAAAAACCACCATTGTAAAGAGGGAAGAAGGAAAATCATCTTGCACTCATTGCAAGAAGAATGGTCATGATTATGAACAATATTGGAAACTACATCCAGAGAAGAGACCGAAACAATTTGGTGGAAAGGGGAAGACAAATACCGTTGCTACAGTGCAACAAGATCTTGGTTCTGATTCAGGAGATGAAGGAAAGATCACAATGGCTGGAGGACAAGGTAAATATTCCTTTCATGCTAGTACAAATTCCAATAATGAATATCATGATGATGAAATAAAGAGGAATGAATTATTTCATATAAGAGTTGTATCTAAGAAAACTAATATAGATACATTATTTGATCTAGGTTCCCAAATAAACTTGATATCTGAAGAACTTTTCAAAAAGACGGTTCTTGAAACTAAACCACATCCAAAGCCTTATCCTTTTGGTTGGGTATGTGATAAATAAAAACTTAATGTCACCAAGAAATGTAGGGTTAGATTTTCTATTGCTTCAAAGTTTATTGTTGAAGTGGATTTGGATGTTGTATCACTTGATATATGTGGCATAGTGCCAGGGAGTCCTTATATTTATGACATAAAAGAAGTCTTCTTTTTTCATGAGAACAAATATCACCTTAATAAAAGGGGAGTGGAATATATTGTTAGATCCCACAACATGAGGGTAAACACCACACTTGTTAGTGCAGGACAAATGAAGAGACTCATAAACACTAATAAGAGACATGTACTCATGGTTGTAAGGGAAAAGGATGTCGGAGCATCCAGTGCCTTCCAAGGATGTGATCCTTATCATAAGAAATAATTAATTGATATTGTTTCTAAGTATGATGATATTTTCTAGGAACCAAATGGATTACCTCCTAGGAGGGAAGTCCAACATGAAATACATCTTCAACGGGATTCTCCTCTTCCTAATGTGGTCATGTATAGGATGCCAGTTGTAGAGATAACAAAGATAAAAAGGTAGGTACAAGGCTTATTGGATCAAGGGGTCATCAGGCCCAACTCATCTCCTTGTGGTTCTCTGATTGTGATGGTTCCAAAGAAGGATGGGACATGGATAATGTGTGTCGATTACCGAGCCTTAAATAAAATTGCAGTGAAAAATAAATACCCTCTTCCTCAAATAGATGATTTACTTGATCAATTAAATAATGCTGTTTATTTCACTAGGTTGGATTTGCAGAGTGGATACCATCATATCAAGATTGTAGAACAAGATGCATGGAAAAATGCCTTTAAAACCAAACATGGATTGTTTGAGTGGTTAGTTATGGCATTTAGGATTTTCAATTCTCTGACAACCTTCATGCATGTGATGAATGATGTATTCAGGCCATTTCTAGATGATTTTGTGATTGTATATTTAGACGACATTATTATCTTTATTAAGACTTGGGATGAACATGTAAGGCATGTAAAAAAAGTATTGGATACTTTTCAAAGGGAAAAGTTGTATGTAAAATTATCCAAATGTGAATTTGGTAAGACTGCACTTGTGTACTTAGGTCATATTGTAGGAGGAGGACAATTGAGAATTGATCCTTCCAAGATTGATGTAATTGTAAATTGGCCTGAGCCCAAAAGTGTAACCAAAGTATGAAGATTCTTAGGTGAAGTCCAGTAGTGGAGGAGATTCATTTCAAACTTCTCCTTTATTGCAACTCCTTTGCATGCCTTAACTAGTGTGAGGAACACTTTTCAGTGGGGAGTAAAGCAACAAAAATATTTCGATAATTTGAAGGAAAAGATCAGTACCGCACCAGTATTAGTAATGTCGAATATTCAATAGCCTTTTGAGATCGATAAAAATGCCAACAGATACGCCATGGGTGCAGTATTGGTGCAATATCATAAGTCTATCTATTACCACTTTGAAACTTTTAACCAAGTTGTGTATTAAATATCCAACATATGATAAAGATTTGTATGCATTAGTTCAAAGTGTAAATAAATGGAATCACTACTTGTTAGGGAAGGAAACAATGATATATACAGATCATCAACCCTTACAGTATATCCAAGAACAAACTAAGCTGCAACAATCTTGACACTACAGGTGGATGGGTTTTCTTCAACAATTTCATTTGGTAATCAAATACAAAAAGGGTACGAGTAACAAGGTAGTTGATATGCTTTCTAGACCTCCTATTATTGCTTCTATTATTTTGAAGAATGATTCTTCATCTCATGATATCTAAATGTAACAATATGTCATTGATGAAGATTTTAAATAAGTATTTGAGAAGCTAACCCATGGTGCACAACTAGAGAACTATGTTCTGCAGGGAAAACTACTCTACCATCTTGGAAACCTATGTATTCCTACAAGTGAATGAGTCCATGTCATACGTGAATCTCACACTTATCTTGTGTCTGGTCATTTTGGGGTAGGAAAAACTATGGCTCATCTGCAGAGATTTTTTTACCGGCCTCAGATGAAAGAAATTGTAACTAAATATGTAAAGGGGTGTGTGATGTGTTCTCCTTGTGAGCCCACTAACAAAAAATTGGGGCTATACTCACCACTTCTTGTTCCATCCCATCCATGGGAAAGTATCTCCATGTATTTTGTATGGGGTTTACCAATGTTGAAAAGGGGTCGTGACTATTTGTATGTTGTAGTGGATAGGTTCAACAAGATGTGTATCTTGATGCCATGTAAAAATCAAATCACTAGTGAGTAGACTGCTAATCTCTTCTTTCAGTATGTTTGGGTTCACTTTGGGTTGCCCACATCCACTATATTGGATCGAGATACTCGATTCCTTAGGGATTTTTGGACAATATTGTGGAGAATGATGGACACCAAGTTGAATAGGAGCACTTATTTCCATCCAAAGACCGATGGATAGACAAAGGTTGTTAACCAAATAGTGGAAATTTTTTTCGAGGCTACTGCAACAAGCATCCCAAGTTATGGGATGAACAAATACCCTATGTACAACATGATTACAATCGAGCCTTACATTCCTCCACTTAGTTTTCTCCATTAGAGACATGCTTTGGGTATTTTCCTAAGGTCCTTTTGGACTTGATATATGGGAGAGATGTCAATTCAAATGAAGAAATAAATTAAGACCAAGCCTACAAGTTCATTCAAAGGATCCAACAGGTACACCAAGAAGTCAGGGAACAATTGGAGAAAAATCAAGCACAATATAAAGATCAACATGACAAACACAGGGTTATTAATTAGTAACAAGTTGGAGACCAGGTATGGCTTCACATAAGAAAGGAGAGATTGAATGGTGAAGGAAAGAAACTCAAGCCCCTCTAATATGGACCCTTCACTACTTTGGAGAAAAGAGGTACCAATGCTTTTCTTCTAGATCTTCTATCTTATATGTAGATTTACTCAGTTGTAAATATAGAAAACTTGAAATGTTTTGAGCCTCCCACGATCACACATCATGGTGAGGAACTTTCAATACCTTCAGTTGATGATTTTTCTTCTGAGTACTTGGACGATTTGAAGGAAGATATCATCCTGGACAGAAGGACGAGGACTTCGCGGAAGGGTGATGTTGATTATCTTCGAGTGGGATTAAAGGGAAAAAATCCAAGAAAGGAAAAGTGGATTAAGAAGTACAAGGTGAGGGAAATCTTCCCTCACTTATCTTTTGATTGATGGAAGATTTTGGTGGTCCAAAAATCTCTCAGTGGGGAGGCATGATCCAAAAAATATCCAGAGAAGACTAAGGATAACTCAGAATTCGCAGAAGCAACCTTGGAAGATTAGAATGACCTCAACAGATAGAGAAAGGGAAAACATTTAGAGTCCTCAAAACTTAGTGAAATTGGCCTCATTGTGAAGAGCATGTTGCAATATTTCCAACGGCGTAAATGACTCGTCAAACGAAGTTACGAATCAAAAGATATTTGCAGTCAAAGTTTTGGTCAACCTAGCCTAGTTAGCAGGGATAAGTCAACATCTGTACTGTTGACGTCAACATCAATATAGATGACATAATCATCCATACAATGTACGTGTCATAGACAAAGGGTGAAACATGTCATTATCATGTTAGCATGGTGATGTGGCAGCATCAAAGGCTGCCATGTGTCACTCATTTTTGGAATTTTATGGTCAAATCTGTGGACCAATGGGAAGGTGCCACATGGGAGTTTGTACAACCACATGACAGACCGTACATCCACCTGGAAGTTTGACATGGTAGAGGTGACTTGGTTATCCATGTAATGAGGTGACGTGGTCCAATGAATGGACACCACATGGCCCAATCATGGGCTTCCACATGACAGCGGGTAAATTCCCAATGATGTCCAACAACCAAATTTTAAAAATAGTAAAGGGTTGGTTGGTGCCAACCCCAGTCCTCCAAACTTGGAATAAGTTCCACCAAAAATGGTGGCAAATATCAACTATCTATCATAGTTAGCAACGTATCCCAACTATCTGCCACAATTAACAACATATCACAATATGCCATATTCAGTGATAAGTTTCTATGGAGGGGTAAAATGGGAGGCCTGTGGGTTCGACCTTGAGACCTCCCCTAATAGTTATGCCTTAATATAACTCTACCAACCAACTAGCCTAATGACTATGTTGGTATATCCACCTACCTTTATTACTTAAGAACTTAATTTTTCCAAAGTTCAAGGGTCAGACCAGGGAGGCGCACAACCGTACGTATACACAAAAATTGAGAAAATTTCCATGAATTAATTGCAGGTGCAGGCATGAAAACCGAGACAGATTTTCTCAAGGGACCAAAAGTGCCAAACTTAGATCGAGGCATGGAGACGGTCATTTTTTGGTAATTCAATGCCATGAATTCAGTGGTGTTGTTTGTTTTCTGATCTGAGAAAATATTTTGTAGCTTAACTTCAGAATGAGGTATACTTATGTATTTTGCCAAATTCTTTTGTTGAGTTAATAAGAAGTCCTACATATTTGAGAGAAGAACCCAAAGACGTAGTTCACCAGGGACAAACTATGTTATCAATTTGTTTTGTTCAGATCTGATGCATACATATCTTCATTATTGAGTTATTCCTTCTTTATGGTGCACTTCAATTTATGCTCATTTAATAAAATTCTTTAATAAGACACATCGATGAAAAGATATTGGATCACATTGTGATATCCTCTATATATATATTGCATTTTTGTAATTCACAACATTTTAAAAAAAATTGAACTTTTCGGTGCATGTTGTTGTATGGAACACGCCGGTGTATTTTATGTAATAAACACACTGGTGCTTTGTATATAAAAAGAACACTGATTACATTGATATTGTTTTGCTGAAAATTATGTGATTTATTTATAAAATATATTTAATAATTTATGTATCGAATGGTATAGGTTGTATATTAATAAAAATATGAGTGAGAAGAGTTCAAATAAGAAAATTTATGGTCAACACAATGATGACACATCCAGAAAAACAAAAAAGGCAAGTTCTCTGTAAATTCTATAAAAAATTAATATGGTTGAACTATATGTAAGTTTAACTAATATTTATTGGTTAGTGTGTGTCATTTAGGACCACAAAATGAGGAATCTCGATAACATTATTTAGGATCTAAGTACAAAAGAGCATAAAATATTGATGGAAAATTTGCAGAAGGATGAATCAGGTGAATGAAAAACATTATATTCAATATGAGTGTTTTTTTAATTTTCATTAATAATATACTTAGGAATATTAGATGACATGTTTCAAACAATCTATTAATTCACATATGTTTAATTTTATACAGGAACCAACAACGAGGGAACAAACTATCATCATAACAAAAAAAATATATTAATATAGAAGATGTAAATGATGATGAATTGGTCCTTACCTCATCCAGAGTGGTGTTGGAGATTAATCAAAGGGGAAAAACGTTTACATAACTATGAGGGATATAGTGGAATGAGCTTATATACGTACTTTCCACTTATAATATATAAATAAATCCAATGATTCCAAGAACCAGGTTATATTTAAACTACAGGAAGCATTTCCAAAGCAATGGTCAATGAGACCTATCAAACTTGCAATAGAAAAAACATACAACAACAAAAAAGAATCATTGTTAAAGTAATATTCCTAAAAACACTTTCTTAGAATATATATATATATATATATATATATATATATATATATATATCAATTTTGTGATATTTAGTTTTCATATATCAATATAAAAATGCTTTATTGTCATGTTATTTTTTCACGAAAATTATGAAAATCCCAGAGGACCAATGAGCTAATATCTAAAATATGTCAATAGGAATGTCCAAAAAAGTGTACAAGGATATGGTCAAAGAATTGGACATAATTGCATCGCAAGAGGAGCTATCTCAACAACAACGTGCTTCAAATGTATGTAATCGTTGAATTTTTCTATTAGGTACAAATAATTAATTATACATTAAATATTAATTTTCAAATATTCTCTTACAGAAAAGAAACAAAAATGGAACTCATTCTGCACATAAAATTGGACGACAAAGAAGAAAAGGGTTGATAGCAAAGTTTGTAAGTAATTGTTATTTCCTTATAACAACTTTACCATTTTTGTTGTTGTATATTTTAAGTTTTTTTACAACAACCATCCTTGAATGTCTTCAAATAGGTTCTAACATACAAATAAGAGCCATCAAAAAAATTGATTGACATTGGGTTAATTAAGGTTTGTGAGTATATCTTGGCATATCAAAAATTAATTGTCGATTTGTAAGTATAATCTATGTTGTTTTACTTCCATCATTTTATAATTAATGAAAAAAAAATAATACTTTATATTAAATCTATGATTTATTATGGGGTATGAAACTTGCAGGAAAGAGAGTATGGAATTGAGACAACAGAATAATTGTTTAAATAAGGCATGATATTTGATTTTGAACATATGTGTATGATTCACGTGTCACTTCTTTCTTTGGAGGTACATCTCTTTTCAATTTACATTCATGTATATTATTTATTTAAATTTTCATTATTCTCACCAATGTAGATCAACTCATTACATTTTATTTTTATGTTTTTAATATGTTGTCGCTAGTTGTTATCCTCCAATTGGTCGAATCTCTAGGTCTGACACCGACCGATCCGGTGGCCCCTTTTTTTTTAAATTTTAATTTTCAACCTTTAGCCTCATTGGGCATCCGCGAGGTACCACGTGGTGCCTTGTGCTTGGGCCACGTGGTGCCTCCGTATTGGCTAGTCAATGTCCCTGTCAATTTCCATGTGTGTGCCACATCAGTGCCACCTATCTTCCTACCAAATATGTTTTACGACAGTGTCAAATCAGACATGCGATTGCCACATCAACTCTATCATTGGACTACACGGTCCTTCCATGTGGAGACCCCTGGGTGGTGCCATGTGGCACTCAGATATTGGTCCATGTTCCTGCAAAAAATGACAAATCTGTATGACACTTGGCAGGTCCGATGTTGTCACGTCAGTATGCTGATGTCAGCACTGTATAGTCTACCACATCACCTTATTGACATTTTCCCCTATCACTGCTAATGTCACCTACCAACTATGCCAACTATGCACATACTATGCTATATGGTAGGCCATGTAGTGGCTTTAGGGTGGTGCCACGTCACTATACGACATGCCATGTGGTAGATTCTGACTAGCCCAACTGTCGTTGAAAGTGAGAAAACCGCGTGAAATGTGGCATCCTATGGTGTTGCCATGTCATCATGCTAATATCATGATGACGTTATCACTATACGGATTTCACCATATTTACCTATTTGCTAAAAATTTCATATGGCCATAAAATTTTCATCCAGAGTCCATTTGAGTTTTTGTTCATGTTGTTGGAAAGATCTCGCCAAGCTCTTCTACTTGGTGTTGTTTTCATCGAATTCTAGGCACTTTGATTTTGGGACATTTTTTTTCAACTGAGGAGGATCTAGCCTCTAACTGCATAGACTCTAGAACAATCTTCTTGATTGGTGTACCATGAAGCTTGGGGTGAAGCATCCAACATTTCACGATCTAGTGACCATTCATTTGGTAGTGAGTGCAATAGTTGTGTGACTTCATGTCTATCTTTCTTTCACTATAAATATATTTTCTCTTCCAATACTTTGCAACACTCTTGTTTTCCCAAGATGGTGTTGGTGATGATCTCAAATCTTTTCTTGAAGAATCCTTTTCTTCTACTACTTTTGAGCAGTATCTTTCACCATACCCCAATCCTACAAATCAGGGTCTTCTTTCAACCTCCAATGGTTGAATGATGCCTTGGTCATCAATACTAAGACCTCATCCTTTATACTTCATCTTCCTTAGCAACTTCAAGCGAATTTCCTTGGTGTTCCTTTCAAAAATTCCAAAATATGCATCATCATTAATAAGGGAAGGAATTAAACATGGAGAATTCTTTACCTCCATTCTTGTTTCTAACACTTGGTCACCTTCATGAAGTTTAGCCAAATGCTCCTCCTGGTTGTAAGAAGTTGTAGATGAGGGTTCTAGGAAACCACCTTGGTTCCCTGGTGTCTAGAGAGCATCCTCGATCATCTGACAATATGTCAAACTATGAACATTTTCATGACAAGAACCATAACTAGTATACCTGCCATGGCGACAAGTTGGTCTGATCTTGAAGGGAATTTCTTCTTCTCTTATAGTAGAGCATTCCCCAACTTTATCCTTAATAGCTTGTAGTTGCAGTCATATTTTAATCTTTTATTCTTCATATTCTTGAAACAACCCTCTCAATTCAATGTTCTCTTCTTGAATGGTACTGTTGTTTCTTCAATATCACGAACCCATGCTTTCTTCTTTTCCTTTCCCATGATGACATTCACAATCTACAAAACTTGTCAAACTTTCTCTGATACCACTTGATCTGGGATTTCTGTGATATATTTCTCTACAAAAATCCTACAATGAGTACCTTTTATCGACGCTTAATCGCATGCAAACATAAAACTAATTTCTCCTTAAAACTAGGAAACTAATTTGTAAGTTGGATTCTCTCACTTAATTTTAATTTCCTTTTTACAAATTAAATGAAAAATATATGAGAACATTATGCTAAAAAATACTAATCATTTTTACAATATGAAGTATTAAACATTCCTTTTAAACTTTGTCACCTATCATCAATTAACGTTTTAATGATCTTCTTAATGGTGTGCAAAGTAATAAATCCTTGTGTGGAGATCCTCATGGATCATACCTCCCCACAAAATGCACTTTTGGTCCTCTAAAAGTATAAAGAGAAATTGTGACTTGAATATCCACAACTACCTCTTTCTATCTACTCTTTTCTTCTGTTACAAATTTCATTATTCCAATTTACAATTTCCAACTTCCTTGTTATTCAAGGAATCATTGCAATACCTGTCATTATGGAATGTGTTCATAATATAATTTAAATTTTATGTAGCTAAAAGAATTTTGGATTTCATGAGATGTTCCTCTAGTCTTTATTCCTATTTATTTCTTCCATTTAAGTGATAAGCAAATGTATCTCTGATTCATGTTTTAATTGATCAAATTTATGGTTTTTAACACAGGATGTAAATCTGAATCTCACCATTGAGGAATGACTGAATTTATTTAACTCATTGTTTAGACTCATTTTCCCCATCTCCATCCAAGCAAGAAAATACCCAATTATTGAATGCCTTGACATTGATCTCCCCAGTAATCAAGGAGGTTGTCTCAAGAACTAACACAATGATTATTGTAGATATCCAAGCAATTAAGATGTTAATTCAATTCAAGAAGAAGAGACATGGAATTTAAATTCAAGAAGTTTATGGTTAAGGCACTAGAATAGAATACAAATTATTTTTCATAGGCAAGCCAAAGCCCATTTGGCTCAAAACAATGTGAAAGAAATTACATAAGAGGATGATACCAAAATATCATATTTCTAAGAATTTAAGAGGGTAGCTTGGGCACACTCTGGAATTTTGTTTTCTTGTTTCTAAATAAGATGAGGTAGATCTTGATGCCTTAATGGCCATTTTGGAGAACATCCCATAAAGTATAATAGAGGAGGATAATGAATAGTTGGTGAAAGCAATAGAGGAAGAGGACATACTCAATGATGTTTGGGATTTAGAATCAGATAGTTCCCCTAGGCATGATGGGTTATCAATACCCTTTTATATATACTTTTGGACCCTGATTAAAACTGATCTAAAACGAGTGCTCCAATATGTGCAAAAGGTTGGAAAAGTTGGGGGTAATACTAACTCCTCATTCCTTCCATTAATTCCAAAAGAAGCTAACCCTTCTTCTTTTTCCATGTTTTGTCCCATCTCACGCTATAACTTGTCATATAAAATAATGATGAAAATCATCGCAACAAGATTACAAATATTTCTTCCCAAGATCATCTAAAAAAATCAAGGATGGTTTATGCAACACAGGTAGATAAGAAAATATAATATTGGTAAAATAAGTCATTCATTCAAGTAAAGAGAATAAATAGAAAGGATCATAATCAAATTAAATATGGCCAACGACGCCTTTGATCGGGTAAGGAATTCATGTTTGTTTGATTTCATGAAGAAATTTGGGTTTTTCTCATGTTTTATCAAATGTGTCTCCTTTTGCATTCATGCTCCTAGGATTGCCCCCCCGGTCAGTGGACAGCCTGCTTATTTCTTCCAAAAACGTTGAGGCTTGCAACAAGGCTACAACTTGTCCCCAATATTGTACATAATCATGCAAGATTCTTTGAGGAGGAAATTGGAGTCAGAAAGAAATGTTAGGAATCTTCCAGGTATTAATTTTTCTAGGGAGATAAATGTTTGAATCACTCCCAATTCACAAATGACACACTTTTATTAGGAGGATCATCAACTATAATAACATCCAAATTTAAAAGGGTACTAGAACTCTTCACATGTGTTTTAAGAGGATTGATAAATCATGACAAATTTTAAGTTCTAGGATGGGATGTTAATCTTCGAGAGATTTGTGAAATCTCCAAAGTATTTCAATTCTCATTTTTTGAAATCTGGACCTCCTTTAAGTATATGGGAATGTGTATTTCACTGCAAAATCCTTCATCTTAGGCACAAAAAAGTGTTCTAGAAAATATCCAAATTATATTTATCTAGTGGGAGTAACAATGGATAAATCTAGTTGGAATATTGATTTTGATTAAGTATGTCCTCACCACACTACCAATCTTCCAATGCTCGACCATGGTGGCACTGGTAGGAATTATACAACATATAGGAAATGGGATAAGAAAGTTCTTGTGGCAAGGTGGAAAATAAAATTCCCAAACATTTCACCTAATAAATTGGAAAGTTGTTAGAACTCCAAGAGACAGTGGGGGATTCGGAATTATAAACCCATCTATGATCATGAATGTGGCATTGGGAGCCAATCTAATGTGGCATAGGAAAAATTGATTGGTGTAATAAAATACCATGGAAAAAATAGTTCTGAGGAAGTAGGAAAGGATGGATGGACAATATATAAGAAAATAAAAAAGGATCTCACATTTGTAAACTAATAAAATATATACCCCCCTTAATCCAATCTAGGCTCACTTGGGTTCCAGGCAATGGTAAAAAAATATTAATTTGGGAGGATAGTAACATAGGGAAAAGTCTATTTCCTACAAAACATAATTTCTCCCTTTAAAACCATGGTTGGTGATATGGGATTTCTATGAGATCTTTCTCTACAAAAATCCTAGAATGAGGACCTTTTACTGACTCTTAACTGCATGTGAACATGAGAAAATAATCATTAAGAATTGCATATTAACATGAGAACATTTCCATAATTACGTGCATATGTGCAATTAAAATCTCTACTTAATCAAGCGAGAATGAAAACAAAATAAAACATAAAATTTGACACCCATGTGTTAGCAAAGTTCACTAGAACCTTCTAGCTATGTCTCCAGATCCATTTGGAATGCGAATCGATTTATTGTCCTTCTATAGCAGGGTTGAAACCTTCCTCACAAAATGTGGCACATGCTTATTACAAAGCAGAAATACCAGAGTAGCCTTCTCTTGTGCAAAGATAAATTAAGGATCTCACATAAGTGACATTTCTTCAGACAACAAAAGGACTACTTTCCTCTTAGTGCAAAGTTATCTCTCTCCCTCCAAGGGGCCTCAAGGAGGTATCCCCTTTACAATGATTACATGAGGAAATTATATAGTTTCCCTCTCTCCATAATTCAAGGAGACAAGATACATAAATTTAGGATCTAAATAACAACTCAAGGACAAAATGAGAAAGCATCTCAACCAACCTAAAATTCCCCTTGAAACTAGGAAACCACTTGTGATAAAATGTGGAAGAATACCAAACCAACTCATG
>WSFP011449922.1:0-19820 GCA_009831015.1 Picea engelmannii
TGGATCTGCTTCGAGAGTCTTCATAACCATTGGATCACTTATGATTGGAAGGACATGATAAGTTGAAAGATCTGAGATCTCAATTATCTGAATTTTCGTCAACCGTTGGATCATTCTAAAGTGGAAGGACAAGATAAGATAGAAGAAGAGTTGTTGTATTTTATCCAAGGAAAAATAGCATCACACACAGATCGAGTCATCGATCTAAGATCATTATCAAATGAACATCACTCAGTTCGGGTTAAAAGTTGTGAGGAAGTTACACTTCGAGGAATCACATGTGCCAGACCACGTTAGCAGACCACGTTAGCAAGGACATGTGGCAGACCATGTCAGCAAGGACATGTGGTAGACCACGTCAGCAAGGACACGTGGCACATTCAAATAATGACAAGTGTCAAGATGAAAACAACATTTTAGGTATGTGTAAATCATGAATATGAGTGACACATGGCAGCCACTCAGTCTGTGCCACATCACAAGTGACATCAGCCAGTTACGTCACTCCAGGAGTTTTACTTCGGGATTTTCACCACCAACAAATGCCTGAAGTCCCGAATTTCGAAGTCCCAAAGTGGACATGATTCGTTCAATCTAAAGAATACTTTGGAAGCACTCACAACTATTGATCAAGTGATGTCAGCAAGTTACATCACTCCAGGAGTTTTACTTTGGGATTTTCACCACCAGCAAATGCCCAAAGTTTCGAAGTCCCGAAGTGGACACGGATCGTCTGATCTGAAGAACACTTCGGGTGCATTCTCAACCATTGATCAAAATACAATGGAAGGATAGTGTAAGTAGAATAGTCAAAGTCCCGAAGTAAATGGTGCCCATCCATTTCAATGCTTGATTAAGTCCCAACCGTCAGATTAAGCAGTGAAAGGATAAGTGTAAGGATCGAATCTGACCATTGATCTAGTTCCGCGAAATAAACGTGAACCATCTGATCTGTTTGACGAAAGAACTCAAAGGTCCGTCTATTTCCCTATCGAGAAATCCGCACCCACAGAACTACCGTTCGATCCCCTTCGTTACTTATCGGGGAATCAAACTTCTTGACTTCGCGATGTCAAAGGTTGATCACTGGGCTCTCGGATCCCCAAGACCCGATGTGTCAGTCAACGCTGACTTTCCCTTTCCTCTATCGGAACTTTTCCTATCGCGGTTTTGCTACTCGTGATATCGAACACTTTGGTTTACCAACTCTCGATACCCGATGTGCCAAAACTCCGACGCACACGTGCGGGTTGACCTTTCCACTTCCTGTCACTTCTATCAGGATTTCGGGGTTCGTGGGATCGCGAATCCTGTTGTCAATGGTTTCGGGACTTTTCTTTTCCCGAACTCCGATATGGTGTGCCACCTGTCCTCCACTCGCCGACTCTTGTGGTCCCACACAACTCTCTCGTCGGGATATCGCGTTTCGTGATTTCAACCTGTCTAAGTATCCTGTCCTCAAGACCTCCGATATGCCGAACTCTGACTTCGTCAAATTTTCTGACGTGCATCCCCCCTGATGGATGGTTCTGATCTGTTGGGATATCCCAGATCGCAATATCGCAATTCCTGCTGAAATAATTTGAAGCTTCGACTCACGAAACCCAGATCCATGATATACATGTGAATCCAATGGCCCTCGTGGTCCTGATCAACGGCTCCTCCCCTCCTAAGCTTGGAACCTTTTGGGAATACGTCGTTGTATCTCCCCTGCACCTTCTTGAGATCTAACGGTTTTTGAAAGTTTGCAAATTCTCTTCGGGGAATTCCGACCGTCCGTCTTGTACTTGGTGATTCCTGTGAATGCCCAAGTATTCCTCCTAAACTCGTTCACCTGCTCGCAGATTTGCGACGCTTCCCCCGGACTTCAAGTCACAACTTTCCCTTGCTTGCTCTTCAACGAACTCAAAGGTCTATCCTTCCTGAGCTTTTCCCACGACTTCCAAGTCTTCCTGGAAACCTCTTGCACACACTCCTTGCGGCAACCCTCCAACCACGTCTGATTGTTGGAGTCTTCAACTCTGCGCACACCTGCAGCAGCAGTCTGTCAAATGCTTCATTCAGGTTCGCAACCCTGAGACTTTTTCCTGGCCTGCGCACTCCTTGCACGGCTTTTGTGCCTAACTGCACTTCTGGGATGAATGAGAACAAAAGCTATCTCTATTTGAACCCCCTGTCAACGCACTCCTTGCGGACAATTCGACTGCACTCCTTGCAGGGATTCTCTGACTCAAATAGAGAAACAATTGAAACTCATTCCTTCACCCTTTCAGACTTCCATTCAAACATGAAATCATATACACAGCACATAAAAGCAAATGTATAACTGGAAGCAAACATTCATGAGCATATCAACATCGATACACAGAGAACAACACAACCCATGAATTTGAATCAAAGCTTTCTTCTATTAATTCAATGTCTGTACATGGGTGTCTGCTACACAGCTCTCTCTGTTTCTCTCTATGCTCTTCAGAATAATGTTACAATACACAATGAGGGTGTCTATATCCCGTTTCCCTCTTGCGCTCTAAAGCTATCAAATCTGGAATTAAAATTCTACCTACTTGCATTAACTATTTTAAATGTCGTCTATCTACTAAGGACGAGAGCTTAAAGGCTCAAGGTCCAAATACAATATACAAGTGTGCTTCATCTTAAATGCCACATCTAAGATCGTGCAACAACTTCCAAGGTGAAATTCAAAAAGAAATGGTGCTGGCTTGTCCAGCTGTCCTCTGCTTCCGCGCTGGCTCTCTTGACGTGGGCGATGCTCCTGCATCATACTCCCTTGCTTGAAAAAATTCATGGGCTCCTGTCCATAAGCTCCTGCACGGTCTTTCCATGCTTCTGTATTTATGCTTCAGTCTCCCAGCTGGCATCTTCAACTGGATGGTTCTTCCACTTGACCAGATACTCAAAATATTGTTTTCGCCTGGTCCTCTTGCTCACCTTCTTGTCCAATATACACTCCATTTGTGGTTTCTCTACAACTGGCATTTGCTTCGTCCACTGGATTGCTAGCTGCTCATCTCCAATCTTTACTTCTCCAACCCTATATGGGTATAAATCCAAGATATTGAATATCATAGATATTCCGATCCCATCGAGTAATTCAATCTCGTAAGCATTTTCCCCAAATTTTCTCAAGACCTTACATGGTCCGATTTTCTTCATTTTCAGCTTATTGTATGTTCCCCTCGGGAACCTTTCCTTTCTCAAATGTGCTAGAACCAGATCACCAACCTCAAACTGAAGTTGTCTTCTATGCTGATCGGCTCTGCGTTTATACTCCTGGCTTGACTTCAGCAGTCTCTCCTTCACCTGGCTGTGAAGTTCTTTCATCGCCTATGTGAAATCTTCGGCACTTGCGCTGCTAGTCACAGTCTGTTCTAAATCCCTCAACTCAGAAACTCCTCTCGGCTGCATGCCATACACAATCTGGAATGGACTTTTATCTGTTCTCCTATTCACTGAGTCATTATATGCGAACTCTGCCTATGGAAATATATGGTCCCACTGGTTATGGTGCTCTGTCACAAAGCTTCTCAGCAAGTCTCCCAGACTTCTGTTCACCACTTATGTTTGTCCATCCGTCTGGGGATGATAAGTTGAACTAAACATCAAATTAGTTCCCAGCTTCTTCCATAAGGTCCTCCAAAAATGCCCTATGAATTTCATGTCTCTGTCCGAAACTATGCTTTTCGGTAATCCATGAAGTCTAACGACCTCCTTGAAAAACAAGTTTGTGATGTGTGTCGCATCACTGGTCTTCTGGAATGGGATGAAATGTGCCATCTTGGAAAATTTGTCTACGACCACAAAGATAGAGTCAAAACCTCTTTGTGTCCTTGGCAATCCCAGTATGAAATCCATGCTGATTTCATCCCATGGCCTCTCAGGTATGGGTAATGATTGATACAAACTTGCATTCTGCCTTCTTCCTTTGGAATGCTGGCAAATCCTACATCTGTCAACAAATCTCTTGACATCTACTCGCATTCCTGGCCAAAAATATGACTCATTCAATTTCGTGAATGTCTTGTCATGGCCAAAGTGTCCTGCCAAACCTCCACTGTGTTTCTCTTTTAACAAGTTCTCCCTCATGGAGCATTTCGGAATACATAGTTGATTGCCTCTGAACAACAATCCCTCCTGGATCATATAGTTTATCCAAGGGCTTCTATCTCTGAGAACTGGATTCTCAGCTGCTTCATACGCTTCCTTGAAATCCTGATCTTCAGCTTACATGTCCCTGAGATCCTTAAAACCCAGCGTCTTGACTCGGAACTCCTGCAACAGCAAACACTTTCTTCTCAAAGCATCAGCAACTTTGTTAGCAGTACCAGAAATATGTTTAATCACAAATGTGAAATTCTGCATATACTCTACCCATTTGGCATGTTTCTGATTCAACTTCTTCTGTTGAGTCACATATTGCAATGCATGGTTATCACTATATAAAACAAATTCCCTTGGAATCAGATAGTGCCTCCATTTCTTTAATGCCTGTATGATGGCATAGAATTCCTTATCATACGTGGAGTATTTCAATTTCGCTTCATTCAGCTTCTCGCTGAAGTACGCGATTGGCATGTCTTCTTGACTTAAGACTGCCCTGATTGCAAATCCGCTTGCATCACATTTCACCTGAAATGTCTTCAGGAAATCCAGCAACACCAAAACCGGTTGTTCCGTGATCTTCCGTTTCAACAGATTGAAACTCTTTTCAGCCTCCGTCGTCCAGTGAAAAGACTTATGCCGCTTATTCACTATATCCATCATTGTTGCGCTAATTCCACTGAAATTCCTGATGAATTTCCGGTAGAAACTAGCTAAACCATGAAAACTCCTCACCTCAAATACATTCCTCGGTGATGGCCAATTTTTAATCACTTCTACTTTATCCAGATCCATCCTCAACTCATTAGTTGAAATAACAAAACCCAAGTAAATGCGTTCTGTCTTCATGAATGAGGACTTCTTCATATTAATCAACAGTTTCTCCTGCTGTAATTTCTGCATCACTGTAGCCAAATGCTTCAAGTGTTCTGCCACTAATTTACTATAAACCAGTATGTCATCCAAATACACAATGACAAATTTCCATATGAACTCCCTCAGGACTTCGTTCATCAACCTCATGAAGGTACTTGGCGCATTTGTTAAGCCAAACGACATAACAAGCCATTCATACAGCCCTTCATTGGTTTTGAAGGCTGTCTTCCACTCATCGCCTTCCCTCATGTGAATCTGATGATATCCACTTTTCAAATCAATCTTTGAAAAAAATTTGGTTCCACTTAAACAGTCCATTAAATCGTCCATACGTGGCAATGGAAACCTGTACCTAATGGTTATTTTGTTGATCTCCCTCGAGTCAGTACACATCCTCCAGCCTCCGTCTTTCTTCGGACTGAGTACTATTGGAACAACACATGGACTCAAGCTTTCCCTGACCAATCCTTTGTCCAACAACTCCTGGACTTGTCTTTTAACTTCTTCATTTTCTTGCGACGTCAATCTCTACGCGGCTTTGCTTGGCAAACTGGCTCCTGGTATGAGATCAATATGATGACTCACACTCCTGACCGGTGGCAACAAACGAGGTAGTTCATCCACTATGATGTTAGCGAACTCTTCCAGTAGTTCCTAAACCTCATCTGGTAAATCATCCACTCTCGTGCTAGTCAGAACAATCCTCAGCTTTCTGACCACAAAGAATTGTGGATCTTCTTTCTTCTTAACCTCTGTAAGAAGTTCCTTCCCACTCATGAGAAGTACTGTGTTTCTCACTTCCGGCTTCACCTCCTTATCCTTTATCAGAAGCAACATGTGTGTCCTCCCATTCTTCTCCAGGGTGTATGTGTTCATTCTCCCATCATGAATCACATTTATGTCGTATTGCCATGGTCTACCCAGCAATAAATGACAAACATCCATGGGAATAACATCACACAAGATCCTATCATTATATCCACCTATCTTGAATTCAACCAAGCATTGTTTAGTAACAGTTACCTGGTGTCCCTCCTGTAGCCACGAAACTTTGTATGGGCTTGGATGATCAGTCGTCTCCAGCTCCAGCTTTTCTACCATCTCTATAGATACGAGATTATCCATGCTACCACTGTCTACAATGACCTTGCACACCTTGTCCTTGGTATTGCAAGCAGTCCTAAAAAGTCTGGTCCTTTGGACTGAGCTTTCCATCTCCTTCTTGGGTGTCAAAAGGACTTTTCGCATCATAAGTGATCTTCCGCCTTCAGTGTCTTCTTCTTCAACATCCCGCCTCTGCGCCTCGGTGATGTGAGCTTCTCCAATGTCCTTCTTTTTCTCTGGACACTTATAAGACTTGTGCCCATTCTTTCTGCATGTGAAGCATGAGATTACTCCACCTCTTCCTCTTCCTCTGCCTCTAGTACGAGGAAAAGTGTTTGCGTCGGCATAATCTCCCCTCTGCTCAGTATGTTGTCCTCTCTGTTCAACATGCTGGCCTCGCTGTGAACTTCCCCCTCTCTTTGTACGAGTTTGAGGTTTCTTCCATTCCCCCTTGGGTTTCTGGTATTTGTCCTAGGCAACTGCTTTGCCTCTGGGCTGGCTTCTGCCTCAGCCCCTCTGACTCTTGTTTCGGTTCAGCTTCTCCTCTGCTTTCAGATCCAATTAGTAAGCATCTTCCACCGTTCGGATGGTTAGCATGCTTAATTCATCCTGAATGTCATATATCAGACCATTCAAATATTTGGCAAATTTTTCATCATCGTTCTCCCGATGACCTGCCCTGATGGTCAATCGATAGAATTCCTCCGTGTATTCCTTCACTGTCATCAGCTTCTGTCTCAAGTTCTGCATTCTCCTTAACAGAGTAATTTGATAATCTCTTGGGATGAATTTCGCTTTCATCTTCGCGATCATCCTGTCCCAGCTCTTAATCTTTTGCTTGCCCTTGCAGCATCTGTCAGGTTGTAGCTCATCCCACCACAATGCAGCATGTCCCTTCAAGAGTGTAACAACATGCTTGACTTTCTTGTCTTCTTCGACATCTTCATAATCGAAGTATGTATCTAGAGCTCTAATCCAATCTAGAAGCTCCTCTGCATCCAGATTTCCCTCATAAACTGGAATGTCCATCTTTGCTCTTGCACCCATCCTGGCAATAGCTCTGATCAAACGCTCGTTTGATGCATCTTCGGATGCAACTTCCTCCTCACGTTCAGCGTCAATTTCTCTTTCGAAATCAATCAGATCCCCTGCACTGGTTGTGCGTCTTTGCGATGTCTCCATGTCTTTGAGTCTCGCTCGGAGATCACGCATCTGTCTCTCCATTTCTGGATTTGTTACCTGCCTGCCTCTTCTTCACACCTCCCTATCCTCTGGATCAGGTGACTGTCTTTCTCTCCTCGGCGGCATGGTGAATCCTTCTCTGCTACAGAAAGAAAAGAATCTTTTTGTGCTCTGATACCAAACCTAACGCAGCCGCACCCGCAGGCACGCCCGCTCACAGGATATTCTTCCTCTTACGGCCCGAAGAACTCAAAGGTCCTTCTATTTCCTTATCGGGAAATCCACACCCACGGAACTACCGTTCGATCCCCTTCGTTACTTATCGGGGAATCGAACTTCGCGACTTCGCAATGTCAAAGGTTGATCACTGGGCTCTCGGATCCCCGAGACCCGATGTGTCAGTCAACGCTGACTTTCCCTTTCCTCTATCGAAACTTTTCCTATCGCGGTTTCGCTACTTGCGATATTGAACACTTTGGTTTACCGACTCCCGATACCCGATGTGCCAAAACTTCGACGCACACGTGTGGGTTGACCTTTCCACTTCCTGTCACTTCTATCGGGATTTCGGGGTTCACGGGATCATGAATCCTGATGTCAATGGGTTCGGGACTTTTCTTTTCCCGAACTCCAATATGGTGTGCCACCTGTCCTCCACTCGTCGACTCTTGTGGTCCCACACAGCTCTCTCGTCGGGATATCGCATTTCCTGATTCCAACCTATCTGAGTATCATGTCCTCAAGACCTCCAATATGTCGAACTCTGACTTCGTCAGATTTTCTGATGCGCGTCCCCCCTGATGGACGGTTCTGATCTGTCGAGATATTGCGGATCGCGATATCGCAATTCCTGCTGAAATAATTTGAAGCTTCAACTCACGAAACCCCGATCCACGATATGCGTGTGAATCCAATGGCCCTCGTGGTCCTGATTAACGACTCCTCCCCTCCTAATCTTGGAAACTTTTGGGAACATGTCGTCGTATCTCCCCTGCACCTTCTCGAGATCTAATGGTTCTCAAAAGTTCACGAATTCTCTCCGGGGAATTCCGACCGTTCGTCTTGTACTTGGCAATTCCTGTGAATGCCCAAGTATTCCTCCTAAAATCGTTCACCTACTCGCAGATTTGTGACGCTTCCCCCGAACTTCAAGTCACAACTTTTCCTCGCTTTCTCTTCAACAAACTCAAAGGTCTATCCTTCCTGAGCTTTTCCCACGACTTCCAAGTCTTCCTGGAAACCTCTTGCATGCACTCCTTGCGGCAACCCTCCAACCACGTTTGAGTGTTGGAGTCTTCAACTCTATGCACACCTGCAGCAGCAATCTGTCAAATGCTTCATTCAGGTTCGCAACCCTGAGACTTTTTCCTGGCCTGCGCACTCCTTGCACGGCTTTTGTGCCCTACTGCACTTCTGGGATGAATGAGAACAAAAGCTATCTCTATTTGAACCCCCTGTCAACGCACTCCTTGAGGACAATTCGACTGCACTCCTTGCAGGAATTCTCTGACTCAAATAGAGAAACAATTGAAACTCATTCCTTCATCCTTTCAGACTTCCATTCAAACATGAAATCATATACACAGCACATAAAAGAAAATGTATAACTGGAAGCAAACATTCATGAGCATATCAACATCAATACATAGAGAACAACACAACCCATGAATTTGAATCAAAGCTTTCTTCTATTAATTCAATGTCTGTACATGGGTGTCTGCTACACATCTCTCTCTGTTTCTCTCTATGCTCTTTAGAATAATGTTACAATACACAATGAGGGTGTCTATATCATGTTTCCCTCTTGCGCTCTAAAGCTATCAAATCTGGAATTAAAATTCTACCTACTTGCATTAACTATTTTAAATGTCGTCTATCTACTAAGGACGAGAGCTTAAAGGCTCAAGGTCCAAATACAATATACAAGTGTGCTTCATCTTAAATGCCACATTTAAGATCATGCAACAACTTCCAAGGTGAAATTCAAAAAGAAATGGTGTTGGCTTGTCCAGTTGACCTCCGCTTCTGCGTTGGCTCTCTTGACGTGGGCGATGCTCCTGCATCACACTACAAATATACTAAAGAATTATGGATCCAAATAGAAAATTGTTATCAGAATGAAACACAAGAAGAAGAGAAATCCAACCAAAGTGGGGAACAAGACTCTAATGAAGAGGATTCCTATCAGAATAAAGAGCAAAACTCAGAAGAAGAGAGTTCTTATCAAGATAATGAAGAAGATAAAGAAAAGGAAAATTGCAATCAGAATGAAATACATGATTTGATGAAAATCTCAGTCAAGAGTGAGGAACACAACCTCATCAAGGAATTGAGGCATACCTCGATAATCGCTAAAGAAAAATTACATAATCTAAAAATTGATGTTGCAGTTTCTATAGGAGAAATTCGATTGGAACCAGGAAATTATGTGCATATTAAAGTTCTCGTGGAGGCTCTTGACAATATTGAGTACACAACCCTGTGCAGTCTAAAAGAGTTGGAGAAACTCCAACAAAAAGATATGATGTTACTACAACAGTTAGGTCAATCTAACCATGAAGATCATGAACAAAATTTTCAGCTAGAAAACAAATAAGAAGAGATCAAAAGTTTGAAAACTGAAGTTATTAATCTAACATAAGAGATGGAAGAATTAAAGAAACATGAGAGTAAAAGAAAAGAAGTACTAAAAGAATCAAAAGAATTAGTTAACAATATAAACACTCAACTTGAGGAAATCAAAGAAAGTAAAGAAGACCTAAAGATCCAGTTAACAAGGAAAATTCTTACCACATGTTGGAATTGGAAATAATCAATCTCAAAAATATGAATGAAAAGACAAATAAGATTGTTAATTTCCAGAATAGCTCATCTATCCTAGATAAGATTTGGAAGATCCAAAGATCGGCTGATGACAAAACTGATCTTGGATACAGTAAGAAAGAAGACAATAAAAAATGGAGCACCATTTACAAACATGAGAAATGATCATCCTTCTTAAAAGGAAAAAGTGCAAGTGCAAAGCAATTACAAGTCATGAACTTTGTTAAGGAAGATAGCTATAGAAGTAAAAAGGATGAAAAAAATAAAATTGCAGATCCTTCAAGACAAAATAAAATCAAGATTGGAAACACCTTCAATGGCTATTGCTTTTTCATAGCTTTGGCCATAAAGAAATGGACTACAAGAAACTGGAGGAAGGATATACAACAAAAACCAAAAACTCATTCAAATGTTGGAGATGTAATTGTTTTGGGCACACAAAAAAGAAAATTCATACAATGAGATGTTACAACTGTGATAGGTTTGGGCACAAATCCCAAAACTGCAAGAATACAAAAATTCAATATTTGAATAAGTCATTCAAGTAAGTGACAAAACCTAATAAAATTTGGAACAAGAAAAGAGATGACAAATCTCCAAAAACACAATTAGAATGAGAAGATCCAAAAAGCAGCATATCTCACAGAAAGATATGGAGAAGAAAATCTGAAGGAGAAAGAAAGAAAGATGTTATTACACCTGAAAATGAAGAAATTAATAATAAGAAAATGATGGGTGAAGGTCCTAATAAAGAATGTGAAATTCAATATGAGATAAATCAAGCTCAAGAAAAGGAAGTACCTATAGAAGAATATGGGACAATATCAAATTCTGATAATGTCATAAGTTGTTAGCAAAACAAAGAAAATACAAAAAGAAGTTTAATTTGGTTTTTACAAAATCAAAGGATTATGCCAAAGAGTTTCTAAATTAACAAAAGAAAAATCAATTGGTATTTAAATCAATTGGTATAATTCCTTAATTGATATTCCTGTGAAATATCAAAGACAAATAAGAAGCAAATCAAAAATATCAGTAAGATTCATACTCTTGTTCTATTTGACAAAGGAAAGTCAATAAAAACTCACGAGGAGTATTTGGGTTATTAAATAAGAAAATAATTAGATTAAGTTTTGAAAAGACTTGATCACTATAAAATTGGTATCAAGAAGTCTACTTATTTGAACACAAAAATCCCAATAAACTGAGATAAGAAGTTAGTAAATTAACAAGGGAAGAGACCTTGTCAGGAAGAGCTACCCTTTCAGAAACAAAGGGGAAGAGTAGTCAGAAGCAAAGAGAGAACATATTGACAGGGGGAGTCATTCAGTTACGGCGGGCAGAACATGATTCCAGGGGGAGTTACCCAATTTCATATTCTGGTCAACAACATGCAGACAAACAAATGTTGATTATAAGGGGAGAAACCCTTTGCCATTGATGTCAAAGGGGGAGAGTAACTTCATAGGAGGAAGGCATCATCGCAGGGGGAGTTTGTGTATGAAGTTAGTGTGTTGCCCTCAATGACAAAGGGGAAGATTGTTGGACATATTGTCATTGATATGTTGTCATTGATGTCAACAATTGATGTTATTATAATGTGATGATAAGTTGTTATGATGAATTGTCATTGTTGATTTATCATAGATGAAATTGTCATTGATGCCAACAATATATCAATTAGCAAAGAATGTCAAATAGTATGCAGAGATTAAAGCTCAGGAGAGTTAGCGAATGAATATCAAAGCTCAGAAGGAAGAGTGCATTGTAGAAATGTCGTCGGGATCGATGGAAAGACTGAGAAGTCGATCGATGCACAGGAAAAGGTAAGAAGCCTCAGCGGCCGTCAGATATGCAAGCCAGATCAACGACAGGGATGAATTGCAGAGAGTGAAAGGAGAATTAAACGACTCACTAGTTCCAATACCGCAATTGGTCTAGATCGTTAGATCTCATAAAATCAAATATCGATGACTGTGGTTCATCCAACAAACTATCAGATTAAGTCAGATTAAATCGTGACCGTCGGATATGCAAGTGCCAGATCAACGACAGGGATAAATTGTGGAGAATGAAAGGAGAATTAAACATCGTGCTATTTCCAATCCCACAATTAGTCAAGACCATCAGATCTTATAGGTTCAAAGATCGACGATTCTAGTTGACTCACCAAAAAACACACAACTTCAAATTGCAGAGCTTGGGTGACAAATTAAATCACTTGCAAGTTGTGGTTCTGCAATCATCCTTGATCATGGATCTTCTTCGAGAGTCTTCATAACCGTTGGATCACTTATGAGTGGAAGGACAGGATAAGTTGAAATATTTGAGATCTCAATTATCCAGATTTCCATCAGTCATTGGATCATTCTAAAGTGGAAGGACAGGATAAGCTAGAAGAAGAGTCGTTGGATTTAATCCAAGGCAAAATAGCATCATAGACAGATTGATCTGTTGATCTAAGATCATGATCAAACGAACACCATTCAGTTCAGGTTAAAAATTTTGAGGAAGTTACACTTTGGGGAATCACATGTGGCAGACCACGTTAGCAGACCACGTCAGCAAGGACATGTGACAGACCACATCAGCAAGGACACGTGGCATAGTCAAATAATGACAATTGTCAAGACAAAATCGACATTTTAGGTATGTGTAAATCACGAATCTGAGTGACACATGGCAGCCACTCGGTCCATGCCACGTCACAAGTGACGTCAGCCAGTTACATCACTCCGGGAGTTTTACTTCAGGAATTTCACCACCAGCAAATGCCCAAAGTCCCAAATGTCGAAGTCTCGAAGTGGACTTGAGTCGTCCAATATGAAGAATACTTCGGGAGCACTCACAACCATTGATCAAGTGACGTCAGCAAGTTACGTCACTCCAGGAGTTTTACTTCGGGAGTTTCACCACCAGCAAATTCCCAAAGTCCCGAAGTGGACACGAGTCGTCTGATATGATGAACACTTTGGGTGCATTCTCAACCATTGATCAAAATACAGTGGAAGGATATCATAAGTAGAATAGTTGAAGTCCCGAAGTAAATGGTGGCCATCCATTTCAATGCTTGATTAAGTCCCAGCCATCGGATTAAGTAGTGAAAGGATAAGTGTAAGGATCAAATCTGACCATTGATCTAGTTCCGCAAAATAAATGTGAACCGTTAGATCTATTCGACGAAATCGTATTCAAAATATTTGAAAGGACAAAGTCCCGAAGTCCCGACAGTGATCCATTTCATCGGGATATTAAATCGAGACCGTTGATTCTGATAAGTGCTCAAGCGCTCGTTTGTCCTAGCGTCTGCTCACCATTGTTGGTCATATGGAATAGAGAAATAAGGGTAAAATAAGGCAGTGCTTAAATTGATAAGCCCATGGTTCTACGCCTATGATCATATGAAAATGGTTTGAAGGAAGTGCCTCATACAGACTTAATTCGACACAGAGTTAACATCAAGAAACAATACAGAGAATCGATAAGAGATCAAATATGATATGTTGGTGAACAAAGAATACAACAAAATCATGAGAAAGATATGATGAGTTGATCCATGTCTGTGATCAACTCATGAGGACAGATGAATCAATACACATCCATGATTAAAAGAGAGTTAAATCATGAAAACATGAATAAAGAATAAAAAGGAAAAATGATCTTAATTAAAGTTTAAAATTATCATTTTAAATGAAAAGGTACAATGGTTCAAATATCAAAAGACACAATGCTTCAAACTCACACCAATTGGAAGACTATATAAACAAGAAAGAATGGTGAGAAGAATTGTAGTTGAATTTGTTGAAGTATATATATTTATATATAATGGATTGAATGAAAGTTCCTTTTATCAGGTTGGTGCCTGCTTATAAGTTAGGTCTTGTATGAGGATTGGATTCCTCACATATCAATTGGATCTAAGATCAACAAGTTGGGACTTGTTATGAGGATTGGATTCCTCATTTCTCAGTTGGATCTGAGAACTACAAGCTGGGTCTTGTAATAGAGAGTTGGGTCTCTCATAATTGTATGACGATGATATTCAAAGATTGATCTTATGTATTCATTCAATTAATTTATGAAAAGTGGAAAATTGTCCAAAGTTTTGTGACACTGATTCACCCCCCCCTCTTAGTGTCAAGTACCCATTTCAACAATATGGCCATGTTAGCGACCAAGGGTCGGGAACTAAGGGCTAAAGACCGGCGCGCCAGCTAGCTCAGGGCCACATGGAGAGAACGCATGTGACCAGGAGCCCGAGGATCGGGGGTTGCACCCTATTTTGTCCCAAAAGTGGGTTTTTCAACCATATATTATGATTCTATTTGATTTTTCAGCCAGTTTTGAGAGATTTTGGCCATTATTGGAGGATCTGGAGCCCTTTTTTAGGCCAGATCTTGGGGGGAAGTTCAGAGTTTCTTGCCAACTTCAAGCCTATATAAAATAGAGGTTCTTGGCAGCCTAAGAGAGGTTCAGAACAGGGAAATGTTGAATAATTGTAAAGCAAAATCCATTTTTATGCAGGGAAGCCATTGAGGAGAGCATCTTTGTGGGCCATTTATGGGAGCTTCGTTCATCCGTTTTCAGTGTCGTCAGTTGTGATGGGTTCTTGAGATCTAGAAGAACACAGAAAGATCATTTTGTAATCCATTTGGCACTTTTATGATGTATTTTTTAATCTTTGAAGAGAAATAAGAAAGTCTCATCCACTTAGACAAAGGCCTGGAGACGTAGGGGAGATTGCCGAACTCCGTTATCAACTTTTGTTGTTATGGTTTGTTGTTACTTTGTGCTTATTTATAGATCTGTATATCTTATAATGGTTGTTATGTTTCATCATTAATTCTTCCTCTTTCATAAATTTCCTAAATGGTTAATGAACTCATGTTTTAAAACTCAACCATAGTCTTTAAAAGATCATTTTCGAATCAAGTGGTGTCAGAGCAGGTTGACGATTGGTTTTTGAGTTTGCATGATTACCAAGGAAAGGTTGAAGCGTGGTGAAGGCAATCTTGTTGAAGAGAATCTTGAGATTGGATCGAGAAAGAGGACATCTCAAAGTGAGAAAATGGCATCTAAAGAGGGACTTTCTCAAGATGAGAAGGATTTTCGAAATACTCTCTTTTCCATGGCAGAGATGGTGAAAGTGTTGTATGAATATTACTTGGAATGAAAGAGATCGGTTCAAGAGAAATATTCAAAGAACGACAAAAGCAAAGAAGAATTGAAGGAATTTCCTTCTACAACCAATTCAAAAATCATCTCTGAGGTATGCAGTGGAAGTAATTCATCAATTTCGCATTGTTACCATCAAGATGGTTCTTTTGGTGCATTTGAAAAAGATACAAGAGGTATAGGTTTGAAATTTCTAACCAAGATGGGTTATGAAGGAAAGGGCCTTGGAAATAAAAGCCAAGGTATCGTTAATCCCATAGAGGTTGTGGAAAGACCTCATTATTTAGGATTGGGATATGGTGAAGAGGAGATTAGAGAATGCTCCAAAACATTGGAAGCAAGTAATGCTTCAAATCACCAGCTCAAGTCATTGCGGGAACAATTCATGAAAGGTGATGGTGTATAACTCCATGATGGTGATAGTGGATGCAAGTCATCTCCAAACAAAAGTGAAGATAAGGAAGAAAGGTATAATGGTCATGGTTGTTCCAAATATTTTTTTGATTATAAACAACATAATCATGTAATCCAAAACTTATGGACTATGTATCCTTGTACATTTTGTCATTCACCCAAGCATTGTGTGGCCAAGTGTTGGAAGAGACAATATTTGTACAGGAAATTTATGTCGACTAGGAAGGAGACATGACATAAAGACTCAACTCTACAATGGAAGAAAGAGAAGGGAAAATAAGTTTGGATGTCGAAAAACCACTGCACTTATTGCAACAAGGGTGGACATCAAAAGGCTAAATGTTGGAAGCTAATCCAGAGCTTCATCCAAAGAAGGACAAAAATATTGCGCATGTACTCACAAAGGAAGAGGCAATACCAGTGAAGCAAGAGGAACAACATGAAGGAAAGAAACCATTCACTTGGTTTTGCCAGAAGTGGATGTGACATCTTCATTGTATCTTGCTTCCATTAATGTAATCACACATGTTGTAATGATGACCTGTTATAACATAATTTTTTACAACATAGCGTTTTGTTATATCCTTATGAGTATGTAATCAGTAAGGCCAATTTTGTAACCTTTTGGAGGACCAAAAGGTCTTAGTGGGGAGGATTGATCCAAAAATGGATCCAAGAGCCAAAATGGGTCCAAGAAGGCCTAAAAATCAAAGTGCTAAGAATCGCTTCAAAATGTACATGTGTGTAGGCCTCGTCATTATGAACCCAACACAACTTGAACGGGCTCAAATGGACGTGTGTGTAGGCCTCGTCGTTACGAACCCAACACAACTTGAATGAGCTCAAATGGACGTTGTATGCGAAAGATATCGTGTTCTGTTCATTTTTCCAAATAGGCAAAATCTTTGTTGACTATACAGTTCGTATAGTGATGATGTGGCAGCTGACCGTACAGGTCGTACGGTCATACAGTGACGTGGCAGATGCATTGGATACTGACTAGGCATTTGATGGCTGACAGGTGGATGAGTTATATTGTGACACGTGGCACCACTACAAGGGTGACATGTGGCACATCCATATAGCTGACGTGGAAAGGTCTATACAGTCGTACGACACATGGCAACTAACTGGACTGGCAGGCTGACATGGGCAGGTGCAGATGTGGTCAAATCATTGTTGGACATGTGGCATATTTTGGGTGAATGTAATGGTGCCATGTGGCACCCCTTCATTGGTTGTTGGCTATGGAAAAATGTATGGACTCCACGGGAGTCGAACCCGTGACCTCCGGTTCGAGCAGAATGGCTTAGGCAGGGCTGGGCTACCAGCCCGCCCACGGTGCTACTTGATAAATATGGGCTAAAAGTTTTATTTGAATTGCAATCAACGTATTTTCGAGCGGAGAAAAGGGCTGGGGCCTAGCCCTAGCCACCGACGCAACACCATGCGACCCTTTAACATATGACCCTACTCTATATACTTGGCGCGGATGTATGGAGTTTAGCCCGACACGTTGCATAGAACCATATCATATGCCCACACAGTTTATAGTTTGGTGCGGAATTGTGGGGTTAGCGCCCGATCGAACGATATAGCCTATCGACCAAGGCATGTAACCAAAGGCTTACGACCAGGGGGCTAAACTGTTATAGGCATGTGGAGGTTTAAAACTAGGCCATATGGCCATGCCAACGACCAAGGGTCGGGAGCTAAGGGATAAATATCGGTGCTCCAGCTAGCCCAGGGCGTGCATGTGACCAGGAGCCCGAGGAACGGGGGTTGCACCCTATTTTGGCCCAAAAGTGGGTTTTTCAACCACATATTATGATTTTATTTGATTTTTCAGCTAGTTTTGAGAGATTTTGGCCATTATTGGAGGATCTGCGGCCCTTTTTGAGTCCAGATCTTGGGGGGAAGTTGGCAGTTTGTTGCCAAATTCAAGCCTATATAAACCAGAGGTTCTTGGTAGCCTGAGGGAGGTTCAGAATAGGGAAATGTTGAAGAATTGTAAAGAAAAATCCATTTTTATGCAGGGAAGCCAATGAGGAGAGCATCTTTGCGGGCCATTTATGGGAGCTTTGTTCATCCGTTTTCAGTGCCATCAGTTGTGATGGGTTCTTGAGATATAGAAGAACACAGCCAGAATAGTTTGTAATCCATTTGGCACTTTTATGATGTATTTTTTAATCTTTGAAGAGAAATAAGAAAGTTTCACCCACTGAGACAAAGGCTCGGAGACGTAGGCAAGATTCTCGAACTCCGTTATCAACTTTTGTTGTTATGGTTTGTTGTTTCTTTGTGCTTATTTCCATATCTGTATATATTATAATGGTTTCTATGTTTCATCATTAATTCTTCCTCTTTCATCAATTTCCTAAATGGTTAATGAACTCATGTTTTAAAACTCAACCATAGTCTTTAAAAGATCATTTTCGGATAATACAATGTGGTGCAGACTACGACTTTGTCCATATGAGAGGTGCTTTCTACCACTTCTTCTTGGTAGTTGCCTTTTCTTTCCCCTTGTACTTTAGCCACTTTGGACGCAATTCAGAATGAAGGTTACAACACTTCCCTTCTGTGTTCACCTCCACATCACAATGTTTGCAATGCCTATTATGATCCCTTTGTTTCTTGGTTGTGGCTCCCATTTTCTAGTCTCTTTTCTTGTTGGTTTATTTTTGTCCCATGTGTTTTTTTCCTTTCTTGTAGTCCAACTCAATGTAGAGAGCCTTCTTGCTTGCCTCATCTATGCTTCTCACACCATGAAGCTACAATTGTCTTTGGATATGGCTGAAAATTCCTCCAATGTACTTCATCACCACTTTTGGCTCTTCCATAGAGATACCCAATCGGATGACTTGCCTCCTGAACTCATAAGTGTACTCTTGCAATCCCTGTGCTTGTTCTTGCCAAAGGTATTTCCATTTCATCAGTTTCTCCTCTTCATAACCTATGGGATATAATTGTGACTTCAATAATGCCTTGAAGTCCTCACATTTCATCACCATGGGCTTCTTTCCTATCCTTAGGGAATCCACATAACTCTCCCGCCATAGCAGAGCATGTCCAGTCATCTTCAAGCGTGCAAAGGAGATCTGCTACATTTCTTGGATTTGATAAAGACCAAAGTAAACTTCCAATTGTTTCAACCAACTAAACAAGGCTTCAACATTAGTTTGTCCATCAAACATGGGTGTTTCAAACTTTGCTTCAACTTTGAAAGGAATATTGGAGGATGAAGAAAAAAAAATTCATTACTTGAGTTTCCAATTGTCTCACCTTTGGAACCTTCCAGACTAGCCTTGTGTTCTCCATGCTCAGTCTATGTTGAGTGTGCTTCCTTACCCTTCATTACCAACAACTGTGTCACCAAAGTTTTGAATGTAGCAATACTTTGTTCCACACCAGCCAATTTGACCTTCAGATCTTCCTTGTCGTCTTCTTCATGATGATTCCACATCATTGATGGTCATATGCTTCTCTATAAGCCTGGAAACAATGATTGTCCATTGTTTCGGTACCGGCTGCGAGTGTTTGACATGAAGGTTTTCTCCATCTTCGAAACCTACTCTGATGCCATCTTATCTGTAAATGTTAGGCCTATGGCATGTCCACTTTGTTAACACAGATCTCTTGTGGAAATAAATTCAATGTTTTTTCCAAGAATGAGTTTCAAGTTGAAATCAAGGGTGGATGGAATTCCTTTCCCACTCTATAAGTATATCACTCGGTCTAGATGAAAACCCCTACTCTTTTAAAATGTTCAGTCACAACCTTCATGCAAGAATTCATTTGTATGCATAGGCATGTTCCATCAATAATAACTCTACGGTGATGGATGTATACCCTGTTTGATAATGAAAACCATATCCAACTCTATACCTATTACAATTCTTCCCACTCACATATAGTTACAGATCGCAGTGAAACACACATTCTAGAAATGTATGGTTGCACTGTACTTTGGTAATTTAGACTGCAATAGACCCAAAGATATGGTTGTAGGAAGCTAGCTTCAATTGCACAATATGTAAACGAAACACCATTGAATTATCCAATATGAGAACATCGGAATGTGTGTGTGTGTGTGTGTGTGTGTGTGTGTGTGTGTGTGTGTG